>APFE030778371.1:56210-91933 GCA_000404065.3 Pinus taeda | reverse complement strand
CTTTCTCTTCATCTTTTGGCTTGGTTTCTTGGCCTGAGGCTATTCGGTAAAGACCTTTACTTTTAAGTAAATCCACAATGTAGGACCACCATTGGAGGTAGTTGGTGCTGTCAAGAATGACTTGGCATGGAATTTCCATTTTAACAGAAAATGAAGCTATATATGTTGGAACTAAGTGTTCCAATGGAAAGATCTCGAAAAATTAGGCTGGTTAAAAAAAAACGGCTCTGAAAACGACTTCCTGATGAAGAAGTTATGTCTTTTTGAAAACAAATTGATGAAGGCACCGACAGAGTGCAGGAATATGCGGAAATGAAAAAACAACGCCCATTTTTCAACAAAAAGGAGGTTTGAACCCAAGACCTCTACTCTCATAAATTAGCTTTGAACCAAGTGAGCTATACAAAATGTTTGAGAGAGAGAGAGAAAGAGCGAGGGGGGGGGGAGGGCTTTGTTTTCTTTTGGTCATTGATGCTTTGGATTGCGTGCTTGCTTGAGAAAACTCTTTTTCTCCCTAAAAAACAAAAAAACAAAACCCAACACAGAAATACAAAAAAAACAAGCCTTACAGCTTAAAGTTAGCTTTACCCGGAAACTAAATATTTTCCTGAATGTTTCTGATTTTCCGAGATCACACTAAGGCGCAGGGAAAAGAGCATACGCATGAGAAAAATCCTTCCTTTCTGTTTCTGATTTACCCAGATCGCACAGAGTCGCAGGGCAAAGAGCACATGTAGAAACGAAAGGTATAGATCCGGCGATAAAAAAGAGCTAAATAAACCGAAACCAAAATAAACAGAGAGAAAATAACTGTCAACAACAAATAAACATTGTATACCTCCAGATCTTAAAAATGATGCAACTAGGGTTACCAGAAACCTTTTCGCGTGAAACGAAAGGGGTTCCTCACTGGAACAGATGCTAAATAACAGAGCAGTCCTCTCGGCCCGAAAATAGTTAGAAACAACAAATCTAGGAGATTGCAGTAGGATGCAGTTGTACCGACTTTAGATTTGGATCACCAATGGACGCGACCCTCAAATAGCTCTGATACCATGTAGGAATTTACAGGGTAATTTCCTTAGACAAAACACCAAAAGATATCGCTCACAAACAGATCACAGATCAATACACCAGTATTTTGACGTGGTTAAAACCATCAAAGAGGGAAATAGTCCACGGCCTGAGCCAACACGGCCACTTTAGGCAATTTATTAATAAAAGAATGAAAATTTACATAAGCTTCTCTTGTGAACGGTTAACCTGCAAATGACCCTCCATGCGCTTTAAATAGAAATCATGGACCAATCGGGTGTTAAGCCACAGATAAAGTGTCGGTAATACCGAGGAGAGAATGAACTGTTGGATCACTACATATCGTGACGTTCGGATTGTAAGTTACAAATGTATATAGTAAAGAAACACACTTTACCTAACTCTATACTAGACCAAGTTATACTTAACTATTCCTATGTGTCGGAATATCCTAACAGTTTTTATAGTTGATGTACTGCAGGATGATTCACATGGTGATGTCAATGTGCAAACAAAGGAAGCACCTTTGATATGGATTGGTATGAAATGGATAGAGTACTTATCCAATTAAGGTTGCATGTCTTTTGATTTGATGCATTTATTTGCTAATGGAATGCAAGTTGCAGGGTTTTACCAAAAAGGTGAATGGAAAAAGTTGAGTATGACACTCGCTTTATTGCATCAAAATTATATTCATTTCAGATTTGTAAGTACATGTACGTATGATGGAAGATCTTGTACTTAAGATAGTGCTTAAGAGAAATTTGAAGAATGGAATAAATACATGGAATAGTATGTATGAACAGAGGGATGTTGATGATTTCTTTGTATTTGAACATGTATGTGTAATTGACTTGATGGTTGATTGCTTTGTTTAAAACATGCATGAAATGTTATGTTGACTTGGAAAAAGTTGATTTTGTCTCCAAGATTGCAAAAGGAGATAATGATGTAGTGTTTCACAAGAGGTAGAATTCTTTCTAGTTTGATAAAGAATCATTAAGTTATTTTTGTACATGGTTGACTTGAAGAGTCAATTGTTTGAAAAGGCATGTTTTATTAGCTTGTTATTTAGTCTATCATTTGTATATATGATATAAAGACATGATGATGATTCACCTGATGTGAAATTTGTTTCTTTTGATGGAACAAGAGTTTATGCCATCAATTTGTTTTCTTGTATTATGTTGTTTTTGACAAGATGTCAGAAGAATGTTTGTTTGAGCCACCTTGGATCAATCATGAAGGAAGCGATGTTCAGCTACCTTCTATAAACTTCTTAACATAAATTGTAAAGGAAATCCATTCTTAACAGGAGGACAAGCACATTTAGAAAGGAAAGTGCTGACTACCTTCGAGTTTTGGTTCAAAGGAACTAGCCATACAAGGCATGTGTATGGAGGTTGAAAGAAGACGGTGTGGTACTCTAACCTACTGTACAGATCAGTATATCAGTATTTTAGGGTCCAAAAGATTCTCAATGTGTAGGAGTGATCAGATATTGATCAAGGACCTTAACCGCAGTTAAGAACAAGATTACAAAGAATGTACATGTTGTTGCAATTCACATGACCATTAGTCCTACGTTAAATGGTTAATATTGGCTTTTAACTTGAATTAGCGTTAAAAGGTTAGTATTGGCTTTAAGTGCCAAAACCTACATGAATTAGTGTTAAACATTTAATATTGGCTTTAAGCGATAAAATCTTTATTAAGTGCCTTTTTCTTAAAATATGAATTAAGCACATGGGTGGTCTTGGAAAGACAGTAAACAGTTTCTCTTGCATGTGAAAGGCTCAAAGTGGTATTTTACCGAAAGCATGAGATTAGCCTCAATAGGTGACACATAGCATGGAAAAACTTCTTTACTCATGCGCCATAAATTTTATATCGGTCGTGCAGAAACTTACACGAGATTGCGCGATGTCCTTTGGATTGAGCGGGGTCACGTCAATGGTGGAGATTGTCTGGGCTAGTTGTCGAGACGATGCGACAGCTGTTGGATGGATGGGATAGATCAAAATTTTAGAATTAACCTGATCGCAAGTTCTATGGAGGATTATCCCTAACCGCTAAGAATATACCACACACATGCGTGCCAGGAAGTTATTGTGACAACGACCTCCGATGGTCAGCCTGGCGGAGTGCCTAAGGTTTAGCGGATATGGTAAGTTTAGCTGCAGATAAGTGCAGTCACCAAAATTGGTGGAGTATCCCTAAGGGATAAAGCATAAATACACTCTATAAGCAGTTTTAAAGTAGAGAAGTTAGGAAACAGAAAGAGTCTAGAGAAAATAGAGGCAGATCTTGAGAGACAGAAAATGTCAAAGAGAGTGGAACAAAAGGCTTGCTAGGCTAATTAGAGCCTTATGAAGCTGATGGGATAGTCCAGAGAAGTTGAGGAAGTCATATTCATGGAGGATTTCATCTAGGAAGATTGATTTGGAGCTCAGAAGCCACCAAAGTTTGGAGGCAGTTATAGGAGCTACCAACACTCATTCTTAGTGATCCAATATTCAATTTTGATTGTAAAGGACATTCTAAATCCATTGTGTGAATTTGCAGAAGAATTTGGAGATTCCTAAGGGGTCAAGTTTCTACAGGGAAGTTTCAGGTAGGAAATGATCAAATGATTAGTCTGTTGTGTGTGTCTGATATGTGTTGGAGACAAAGGAAGAAGTTTCAGAGACAATTGAAGAATTTTGAGGGAGTTAGTGCCATCAAGAAGCTCAAGATAGTTGAGAGCATTGATTGAAGGAATCAAGTACGAGGAAGCTTAGATCTGTTTGGAGAGTGAGGACAGCCAGGGATATAAATGGTATTGTAAGCCCATTGGTTCAGTTCGGTAACCTTTGGAGTTAAGTGTGGAACTTCTAAATGAAGCTTTACCATAATCCCAAAGAGCCAAGTCAAGTTGACAAGAGTTAAAGGAGACATAGCCCATGATATTAGGGTGAACTCCTAGATTAAATTTGGTGGTATATGTGTGTTGCTTATTTGCTGCATTATATTACTGTTATATGTGTTTAATATCCGCATAAACACTTAAAGCACTAAAAAGGTTATAAACAAACAAAGACATACACCTATTTCAAGTACTTAATTCCGCAATTGTCAACATAAGCTAGATCATATATTTGTTAAGCTTTGGAGTGGGAGGTTTTTGTAAGTATAACAAGATGTTAAACCCTTATTTTAGATCAGGCGGTACCAGAGCTAACTACTTGATTGACAGATCATGATTGCTTGGTAGATAGACCATAATTGCCTGAATGATAGAGAAATAGGATGCTTCATTGATAGTATAAAGGATTTGACTATTTGATTGTTTGTAAACTAACTATTGTTTGATTTTGCAAAGGTGAGGGGAAAGCTATAGATAGATAAGTGCAGGAGAGGACAAAAAGGAAGAAGGGTTGAAGGAATTCTCCTTACCCCAAGGACCTCAAGGAAATCCTTGAAACACAAGACGGTTTGTTTGCAAAAGGCTGCTTGAATAAGCTCTTTGTGATTTTTTTTGAAGTTCTTTTGTTAATTTCTATAATGACAACTTCTATAAGTGACTTCTCAAAATCTTCCTCCTTCACAAGATTATTCGATTAAGACATGAAGCAAGACTTGTTCATCATGATGGATATGGTGAGAGAAATGTATGAAGATGAAAGGAAGAACAACATACTTTGAGAGCAATTGAATTCCATGAAGGAAGAGAAGCAGTTGCTTTCTGAAAAAATTCAGGAAATGGAGAACCAACTTCATATTGCAAATATGAGCCTAGAAAGGATGCATGAGATGGAGACACAACCCCTTGTTTCCAAAGAAGCCTTAGTAAAGTATCAACTTGAAGAAGAGGTAAACAATCCTAGTTTTTTTCCAATTTCCTCTAAGAATGTTTATGTTGGTTCTTTTGAAAAATGTACAAGAGGCATACGGTCCAAGTCGATGTAAAAAATGGTATATGAAGGAAAAGGATTGGGAAAACATGCACAGGGCATTGTTGAGCCAATAATGGTTTAGGAAAGGCCCAAGTATTTGGGTCTTTCCTATGGACAACCTTATGGATAAAGTTCCAAAGTAGCCATGAAGGCAATTGAAATAGTTCCTAGAAGGAGTTTCATTTCAGGTTCTCTACCTCAAGTTTGTAAATATTGTATTCTTGGGGAATGCAATAGTTTGAAACATACTTTGCAAGAAGAAGGTGTCCATAAACATGCATTTGAACAACATAGTTGTGAAAGCTCTAAAGGCATTGAAGAGATTGATGGTGTTACAAAGGGAGCCACTTCTTCATTCTATTCACCTCCTCATGAAGGTAACAAAGGTGAAAGAGAAAGTTATAAATCTGATTTCAATCATATTTATTTTTATTATGTAAAGCATGATAAATTTCCACATAAGCATTGGAAAAAATTTGCATGTTCCTTTTGTGGTTTGGATAACCATAGTGTTTCAAGATTTTGGAAAAGAATGGCCACATATAAGAAACTTTTGAAGAAAAGGGGGCAAGAAGCAAAAGGTCCATTGTACAAGGAAAATCATGTTGTCAAGAAGATGCACATGTGTTGCACTTACTTCCATAAGCAAGGACATATTGTTGCAAAGTGTTGAACTCTGAATCCAACAATGCTTCCAAAAAATTTGAAGAAGGTGGGAAGAGAAAATGGCAAGAATGGAAAGGAAGTTCCCATAATTGTTGTGCTACAGGATGATTCACATGTTGACAATAGTATGCAAGCAAAGGAAGCACCTTTGATATGGATTGGTATGAAATGGATAGAATTCTTATCCAATTAAGGTTGCATGTCTTTTGATTTGATTCATTTCTTTCCTAATGGAATGCAAGTTGCAGGGTTTTACCAAAAGGTGAATGGAAAAAGTTGAGTATGAAATTCACTTTATTGCAGCAAAATTATATTCATTTTAGCTTTGTAAGTACATTTACATATGATTGAGGATCGTGTACTTGCAATAGTGCTTAAGAGAAAGTTGAATAATGGAATACATAAATGAGAATAGTATATATGAACAAAGGGATGTTGATGATTTCCTTGTATTTGAACATGTATGTGTGATTGACTTGATGGTTGATTTCTTTGTTTAAAACATGCATGCAATGTCATGTTGACTTGGAAAAGGTTGATTTTGTCTCCAAGATTGAAAAAGGAGATAACGATGAAGTGTTTCACAAGAGGTAAAATTATTTCTACTTTGAAAAAGAATCATTAAGTTTTTTTTGTAGATGCTTGACTTGAAGAGTAAACTGTTTGAAAAGGCATATTTTGTTAGCCTGTTATTTAGTCGATCATTTGTATACAAGATGTAAAGACATGATGATGGTTCACATGATGTGAAATTTGTTTCTTTTGATGGACTAAGGGTTTATGCCATCAATTTGTTTTCTTGTATTATGTTGTTTTTGACAAGATGTCAGAAGAACATTTGTTTTCTTGTATTATGTTGTTTTTATCAAAATATAAGTCTTTTGGGGTCCAAAAGATTCTCAATGGGGAGGAGTGATAAGATACTGATCAAGGAACTTAACTGCAATTAAGAACAAGTATGCAAACAATGTACATGCAGTTGCAATTCACATGACCTCCAGTCCTACGTTAAAAGGTTCATATCGGCTTTTAACATGGATTAGCGTTAAAAGGTTAATATGGGCTCTAAGCGCTAAAACCTTTATTAAGCACATTTTTCTTTAAATATGAATTAAGCACGTGGGTGGTCTTGGAAATACAGTAAATAGTTTCTCACGTGGACGAAATGCTGGAAGCAGTATTTTACCAAAAGCACAAGATTAGCCTTCGTAGGCAACACGTAGCAGGACAAAACTTATTTTCTCGTGCACCCTCGATTTGATATCAGTTGTGTAGAAATCTACGCTAGATTTTGTGATGTTTGTTCGACCGAGTGGGGTCATGTCAATGGTGGAGATTCTTCGGGATAGTTGGGCAGCAGACGACGTGACAACCATTGGATGGACGAGATAGATTGATGGTTGAGATTTAACCCGATCGCAAGTTCTACAGAGGGTTATCCCTAACCGTTGGGGTTATACCACACACATGTGCACCAGGAAGTTAATGTAACAGTGACCTCGTACAGTCAGCTTGGCGGAGTGGCTAAATTTTAGCGGATGTGCTAAACTTAGTTGGAGATAAGTGCAGTCACAAAAATTAGTGGAGTGTCCCTTTAGATAAAGCATAAATACACTCCAGAAGTAGTTTTAAAATAGAGAAGGTAGGAAACAGAAAGAGTCTAGAGAAAACATAGGACGAGCCTGAGAGACATAGAAACTCAAAGAGAGTGGAACAAGAGGCTCACTAGGATAATTAGATCCTTATGAAGCCAATGGGATAGTCTAGAGAAGCTGAGGAAGTCATATTCATGGAGAATTTCATCTAGGAAGATTGATTTGGAGCTTAGAGGCCACTAGAGGTTGGAGGCAGTAATAGGAGCTACCAGTACTCATTCTCAGTGATCCAATAGTCAATTTTGATTGTAAATGACCTTCTGAATCCATTGCAGGGATTTGTAGAAGCAATTGGAGACTTATAAGGGGAAAAGTTGCTACTGGGATGTTTCAGGTAGAAAACGATCAAATGATCAGTCTATTGTAGGTGTCTGATCTGTTCTAGAGACAAAAGAAGAAGTTTCAAAGACAATTGAATAATTCTGAGGGAGTTAGTCCCATCAAGAAGCTTAAGACAACATAGAGTATTGATTGAAGGAATCAAGTCCAAGGAATCTTATATCTATTTTGTAGAGTGAGGACAGCTTGGGATATAAATGGTATTCTAAGCCCATTTGTTTAGTTCAGTAACCTTTGGAGTTAAGTGTAGAACTTGTAATATAAGCTTTACCATAATCCCCAAGAGCCAAGTCAAGTTGACAAGAGCTCAAGGCGAGGTAGCACATGATATTAGGGTGAACTCCTATATTAAATTTTGTGTTATGTATGTGTTTCTTATTTTTTGCATTATATTATTGTTATATGTGTTTTATATCAATACAAACATTTAAAGCATGAAAATAGTTGTAAACAAACAAATACATACACTTGTTTCAAGTACTTAATTCCACAATTGTCAACATAAGCTAGATCATATATTTGTTAAGCTTTGGAGTGGGAGGTTCTTGTAAGTATAATAATACGTTAAACCCTTATTCCAGATCAGGTGGTATCAGAGCTAATTTCTTGATTGACAGACCATGATTGCTTGATTGACAGAGCATAGTTGCTTAAATGACAAAGCAATAAGATGCTTGATTGATAGAGCATAATCGCTTGATGCACAAAGCAATAGATTACATTTTTGACTTGATAGGTGTTTAAACAATACAAAGGATTTGACTATTTGATTGTTTGTAAACTGACTACTATTTGATTTTGTAAAGGTGAAGGGAAATCCACAGATAGCTAAGTCGAGGAGAGGACAAGAAGGAAGAAGGGTTGAAGGCATTCTCCTAACCCCAAGCGCAATGCTTGAAACAAAAGAAGGTTTGTTTGCAAAAGGCTGCTTCAATAAGCTTTTCATGAATTTTGTTGAAGTTATTTTGTTCATTTCTATAATGACAACTTCTACAGGTGAGCTCTCAAAATCTTCCTCCTGCACAAGATTTTTCAATGAAGACATGAAGCAAGGCTTGTTCATCATGATGGATATGGTGATAGAAATGTATGAGGATGAAAGGAAGAGCACCAGAATTTGAGAACAGTTGAATTCCATGAAGGAAGAGAAGGAGTTACTTTCTGACAAATTGTAGGAAATGGAGAGCCAACTTCATATTGCAAATATGAGCCTGGAAAGGATGCATGAGATGGAGACATAAATCGTTGTTGCCAATGAAGCCTTAATCAAGTATCAAGTTGAAGAAGAGGTAAAAAATCCTAGTTTGTCTTCAATTTACTCTAAGAATGTTTATGTTGGTTCTTTTGAAAAACATACAAGAGGGATAGGGTCCAAGATGATGTCAAAAATGGGATATGAAGGAAAGTGATTGGGAAAACATGCAAAGGGAATTCTTGAGCAAATAATGCTTAAGGAAAGGCCTAAGTATTTGGGTCTTGCCTATGGACAACCTTATGGAGAAAGTTCCAAAGAAGACATGAAGGAAATTGAAACAGTTCCTAGAGGGAGTTTTATTTCAGGTTCTCTACCTCAAGTTTGTAAAGATTGTATGCTTGGGGAATGCAATAGTTCGAAACATACTTTGTGAGAAGAAGGTGTTCATAAACATGCAGTTGAGCAAGAGAGTTGTGAAAGCTCTAAAAGCATTGAGGAGATTGATGGTGTTCCAAAGGGAGCCACTTCTCCATTCGATTCACCTCATCATGAAGGTAACAAAGGTGAAAGAGAAAGGTATAAATCTGATTTCAACCATATTTCTTTTGATTATGTAAACCATGATAAATTTCCACATAAACATTGGAAAGGAATTGCATGTTCCTTTTTTGGTTTGGATAACCATAGTGTTTCTAGATGTTGGAAAAGAATGGCCACATACAGGAAACTTTTGAAGAAAAGGAGGCATGAAGCCAAATGTCAATTGGACAAGGAAAATCATGCTGTAAAGAAGATGCACCTGTTTTTCACTTACTTCCATAATAAAGGACATATTGCTGCAAAGTGTTGGACTCTAAATCCAACAATAGTTACACAAAATTTGAAGAAGGTGGGAAGAGAAAATGGCAATAATGGAAAGGAAGTTTCCATAATTGATGTGTTGCAGGATGATTCACATGTTGATGTCAATGTGAACACAAAGGAAGCACCTTTGATATGGATTGGTAATAAATGGATAGAGTTCTTATCTAGTTAAAGTTGCATGTCTTTTGATTTGATGCATTTCTTTGCTAATGGAATGCAAGCTGTAAGGTTTTACCAAAAAGGTGAATGGAAAAATTTGAGTATGAGACTCACTTTATTGCATCAAAATTATATTCATTTCAGCTTTGTAAGTACATGTACATATGATTGAGGATCTTCTACTTAAGATGGTTCCTAAGAGAGTTGAAGAATGGAATACATACATTAGAATAGTATGTATGAACAAAGGGATGTTGATGATTTCCTTGTATTTGAACACATATGTGTAATTGACTTGATGGTTGATTGCTTTGTTTAAAACATGCGTGAAATATCATGTTGACTTGGAAAAAGTTGATTTTGTCTCCAAGATTGGAAAAAGCGATAATGATGAAGTGTTTCACAAGAGGTAGAATTTTTTCTACTTTGAAAAAGAATCATGAATTTCTCTTTGTAAATGCTTGACTTGAAGAGTCAATTGTTTGAAAAGGCATGTCATGTTGGCTTGTTATTTAGTCGATCATTTCTATACAAGATGTAAAGACATGATGTTGATTCACATGATGTGAAATTTGTTTCTTTTGATGGAGCAAGAGTTTATGCCATCAAGTTGTTTTCTTGTATTATGTTTTTTTTACAAGATGTTGGAAGAACGTCTGTTTGACCCACCTTGGATCAATGATCAAGGAAGTGATGTTCAAATACCTTATGTAAACTTCTTAACAAAATTTTTGAAGGAAAACCATTCTTAACAGGAGGACAAGCGCATTCAGAAAGGAAAGTGTTGACTACCTTGGAGTTTTGGTTCAGAGGCACTAGCCAAACAAAGTAAGTGTATGGAGGCTGAAAGAAGAGGGTGTGGTACTCTCATCTATTATACAGATCAGTATATTACTCTTTTGGGATCCAAAATATTCTCAATGGGGAGGAGTGAACAGATATTGATCAAGGACCTTAGTCGCAGTTAGGAACAAGGATGGAAACAATGTACATGCAGTTGCAACTCACATGACCACTAGTCCTACGTTAAAAGGTTAATATTGGGTTTTAACGTGAATTAGTGTTAAAAGGTTAATATTGGATTTAGGCACTAAAGCCAACATGAATTAGAGTTAAAAGGTTAATATTGGCTTCAAGTGCTAAAAACTTTATTAAGTGCCTTCTTCCTAATATATGAATTAAGCACATGGGTGGTCTTGGAAAGGCAGTAAATGGTTTATTGCGTGGGAGAAAGGCTGGAAGTGGTATTTACAAAAAGCATGTGATTGGCCTCAGTAGGTGACATGTAGCAGGGAAAAAATTCTTTTCTCGCACTCCCTGATTTGATATCGGTTGTGCAGAAATTTGCGCGAGATGGCGCAATGTCCGTTGGATTGAGCGGGGTCACATCAACTGTGGAGATCATTTGGGATAGTTGGCCAGCGAACAATTCAACAACCATTGGATGGATGGGACAGATAGATAGTTGACAGTTAATCCAATCGCAAGTTCTATGGAGGATTATCCCTAACTTCCAGGATTATACCACACACATGTGCGCTAGGAAGTTAATGTAATGACGACCTCCGATGGTCAGCCTGGAAAAGTGGCTAAAGTTTACTGGATATGCTAAGTTTAGATGGATATAAGTGCAGTCACCAAAATTGGTGGAGTATCCCTAGTGGATAAAGCATAAATACACTCCAAAATCATTTTCAAAAAAGAGAAGGCACGAAATTGAAAGAGTCCTGAGAAAACAGAGGCAGAGCCCAAGAGACAGAGAAACTTAGAGACAGTGGAACAAGAGGCTCGCTATGCTAATTAGAGCCTTCTGAAGCCGATGGGATAGTCCAGAGAAGCCAAGGAAGTCATGTTCATGGAGAATTTCATCCAGGGAGATTGATTTGGAGCTCAAAAGCCACCAGAGGTTGGAAACAGTTATAGGAGCTATCGATACTCATTCTTAATGATCCAATAGTCAATTCTGGCTGTAAATGACCTTCTAAATCCATTGTAGAGATTTACAGAAGCATTTGGAGACTCGTGTGGGCCAAGTTTCTACTGCAAAGTTTCAGGAAGCAAATGATCAAATGATCAGTTTGTTGTAGGTGTTTGATATGTGTTGAAGATAGAAGAAGAAGTTTCAGAGACAATTGAATAATTCTGAGGGAGTTAGTGCCATCAAGAAGCTCAAGACAACTCAGAGCATTGATTGAAGGAGTCAAGTCCAATGAAGCTTAGATTTGTTTGTAGAGTGAGGATAGCTAGGGATATAAATGGTATTTTAAGCCCATTGGTTTAGTTCAGTAACCTTTGGAGTTAAGTGTGGAACTTGTAAAAGAATCTTTACCATAATCCCAAAGAGCCAAGTCAAGTTGACAAGAGCTCAAGGAGACGTAGCACATGATATTATGGTGAAATCCTAGATTAAATTTATTATTATGTGTATGTCACTTATTTGTTGAATTATATTACTGTTATATGTGTTTTATATCAGCAGAAACACTTAAAGAAGTAAAACAATTGTACACAAACAAAAACATACACGTGTTTCAAGTACTTAATTCCGCAATTGTGGACATAAGTTAGATCATTTATTTGTTAAGCTTTATAGTGAGAGGTTCTTGTAAGTATAACAAGATGTTAAATTCTCATTTCTAATCAACATCTTCAATAACTATCCTCAAACCCCCATGATACCAATCATGAACCTCCCCTTGAATTATTATGCATAAGTTGTAATAAGTTTTATCACTCCTCGTAACAACCTGTATCAATTTTGTTAGGAATAATCTCCTATAAAATTAAATGGTTAAGAAACTATTAATAAATAGTTATATGTCTATTCTTTTGAGTAATGTATTTTATTCCATATGTAAAGAAAAAAAAAGTTTTACATAATGAGATTGAAAAGTGAATCAATTTCATAATATTAACTATTATTTTATAAATTATAAATTATTGGTAGAAAAAGTGAGATTAACTAATTTCATATATGTATATTTTGTAAATGTACAAGCTATATGTGAATTTAATTTATGATCTAATAAATTACAATAAGTTGTGTAATAATAAATTATAATAAGTTGTGTAATAAAGTATGTGAATATAATTTATGATATAACAATTTATAAAATTTTGTGTAGTTAAGTTTAGATAGTGAAAGGAGTATAGAGAAAATGTATGTTTGATTGTTTAAGAGAATATTTTTATGTACCATTTTAATTTCATATATATATTTATTTTTGTTAAAAAAACCCAAAGTAAAATTTATAGTTGTATATAATAAGATATATATATATATTTTTTAATTTGAATTTGTACCTAAAGCATAGTTTGTCATTTTAATATAGAGAGAAATGCATTGATATATGTATTAGTGATTTCATGAATAGTTAAGGTTACGCACCCTTTCTAGTTAATTTGAGGTTATTAAGTTGTTTTGTTGATTTGCTCCAATAATGTCACCTCTTGAAGTGATAAATAATGGTAATAAATGGTTAATTATGGACATTAAATCAAGGTCATTAGACGTGAAATATTTTTCCATCACTTGACTCATTTACCTAGCCTATGCAAGTTAATATTAGAAAATAGACAGAGATGAGATAGTGATTACACACAACACCAAACACACTTCAATATATTTATTGATCAAAACAATGACACATATATAGGACATAAAGCACTGACTTTAACACATCTAGGTCACGACTACAACCATACATAGGAAACAAAAACTTTTACATTGACACTTGGGAACACACAATGACAACTCACAACAACATATGAAAGCATTACTTCTAATACTTAATAAAGTAAAGATGACAATAACTATTTATATAAGATGTGGGGAACTTATAGGTGATTAAATAAAGGAAATATAAGTGCAATTCCACAAGAGTAAGCGACAAAAAGAAAAAGTAGTATATTGCCAAGGGCTTTAAGAATAAAAGGAATATTCTAAGATGATCCAAAAAGTTGGTGGTAATATTTGAATAAAGTTATCTTATCTAGGAAGGGAAAATGATGAACTTGCCAATTTTCTAGTGAAGATACTATAATCCTCGTAACTATAACCAACATGGAATGATTATGGTGAATAACGAAAAATTTATAGAAAGGAACTCTGAGGGAGAGAGTGAAATTTTCACAAACAAGTATTAGAAGCCAATGCAAATTACTAAACTATCCTACCATGTAATAGAATTTTTTTTTACTATCACAATTATGTAATTTAATAGTCTTGAGGTGACATATGAATAAGTAACCATTTGAGAAGATTGTTCTTAAAACAAATACTTTTTTTGTTAGGAGAGAAGATGAGAATAAATATAAGGTTTAATGGAAGATGGCACATATCAAGAAGAAAATATTTTCAATCAACTAGTGAAGTTAAAGGATTAGATAATGGAGACCATCATATTTAAGGAAGTTCTAAGAATTATGGTTACATTAGGTTATAATGGGAATAAAATAGGGAATGTTTGTATGGTGGAAGAAAAAGGACAAAAAAGAATATTTGGGAAGATTTTGCAAGTGGAGAAAAAGGAAAATGCCTTAGAATAAACATAGTATTTCATGGTAAATCCAATATTACTGATAGTTGAATGAGGCATCAATGTTAATAACAACAATATGAAATTTTAGGATTTGAGTAGTTAATTAGGCTCATACAGATCTTTAAAGTGTATAACATTAAGGTATCATGGGAAATGTGACAAGGTACTAATGTCTAAGGCTAATTTATGAGGCATATCTTAAGTGTCAAGTTCACTTAAGGATATTGATGAGCGGATTGAACAACAAGGTTGGTAAGGGTCATAGTGATGACTTACAAAATTTAAAAGTGGCACAATTGCAAGTTGTGAAGACTTGTAATTGGTGATAAATGACAAGTCATAAAATAGGAAAATATTTCAAGGATAATAATTGTTTAATTGTGTATAACAATGAGAAAACACTGAGCATGAAGTGTATGAAGAAATATTGTTGGAAGTTGTATAATGAGATATTGAGAAGAAATACATAAAATTTGATAAAAAGAAGTGAAAATCAAGTAATAGAGGGTGTACTTGACTTCATTTCAATCATTGTCTCATGAATAGATTGATGATACACTGAAACTTTTTGTAAAAGAGATTTATCAAGTTTATACCATGGAAAATGGAAGAAGTTACCAAGCACACCAAGCATATAAAACGTTTTGGTAGATTATAAGGGTAATGGTGTTTCAATACTTCACATTTTAAATCAATGGTAGTCTTGAAAAGCAAAAAGTGAAATGTAAATATTAAAGGTAATAATTTTCAAACATTAGTAAAGATAATACATTTTTTGATAAGTTGAGGCTTAAAGACTAATGCAAAAAAATATAGTTAATGTGAAGAGTAAGAAGTTGGCAATCCATTAATGAGTTATATATTATGATTAAATGAGTCAGTGTGTTGGAAATGAAACAATAATTTAAGGACTAGTGGTAAGACTAATAATAACTTAGTGAGGGATTATGACTCTAGATGGTGAAAATTGAAAGTAAAGAGATTGTACCAAAACCATAGCATATTGATAGTGTGGGTATGCCTATGCGGTAAATTTTGAACTTTCTTATTGCAAGAAGAGAAACGGATTATTGAAAGAAATTGACATCTTGTCGAGAACACAACACAAATAGTGTTGAGGAGATAGCCTAGGTAGATGTTGAATAATCTTGGTTTATAGTTGGTATTCAATGTTTATACAAGCAAATGAAATTGATTTTTATGATGAATCATGATAAGAATGCTTATAGTGTATTATTATTCTATATTTGATAGTATTGAGATGATTTTAGTATTGATTATGCTTCATGATGTGATGATATCTCATAAATGGATATAATTATGATGAGAGGTTAATCCAATGCATATGTAGTGCCTATTTTTTTTTTTTTTTTTTTTTTATGATAATGATATTGTATGCTCATGATCGATATGAAATGCATAACGTAGCATAGGATTTATGATGTTTTCGTATGAGGTATATTGATATGTGGTTCATTTATTATGTGACAATATGTCCTTGATGTTGAATGATGATGTTATAACTTAGGAGGGTATTATGATTGAAGCATGTGGTAATTGTATGTAGATTTATGATATGAATTTTTTGTGATAACAATGATGCTATGTTCTCATGAGGTCATGCAAGACATGGCATGTGGATTATTATATATTTTACTATGATGTTATAGCTAATGCATTAGATGTATACAAACATGTGGTGATTGATAGGAAAGCCACAAATTGGCCGAAAGGATTGTTTTATTTTACGATCTCGTGGTAGCCCCTACCTGCAAGGGAGAATATGTAACACCATATGGGTTGGAGACAAACTCAATAAACACTACATATGCCAGTGGCACTTTTGTCTTGTATAACTCTTGATGGATAGCTATTGAGGGGCTATGGGACTGTCTTGAGGATGCCAAGTGCATGATATTAGATTAAGACGTTGAATTCTAGTGGGGTTGTAAGGACTTCGATGCCTGGGGTTGTGCAACTTAGTGAGTGCGAAGGGAGTCAGCCACCGTTATCATATGCCCCAAGTCATTGAGTACTAGATCGGATACCTGGCTTAGGGAAGATGGGGCCTAAGAATTGGGGCTATCCATAGGGTATGGTATAGACTGATAAGGCTTAGGCATTGTTTCAAAAGTGGTAAAAAGGACATAGATTCCTCGGGGTTTCCGAAGTGTTGTGCAAATGTTTGATGTCTACTTGTTATACTAATTCAGCACAGGGTGTGGGGAAGACATAATGTAATAAATAACTAAATAAAATAATATAAAGATTAAATATAAGTAAATAAAAAAATAAACAATAAATAAAAAATAATGAAAGTAAATAAATAGTAAACAATAAAGATAAAATAATAGTAGTAAATAAATTGTAAATAGTAAAGAAAATATAATAATAGTAAATAATAATAAATAATGAAGAGAATATATTTATAATAAGTAAATAATAAACTAGAGTTATAAATAAATAAATATATAAAATTAAACTATAAAAATAGTAAGAATAAGTAAAGCTAACAAAAAGTAAAAAGGAATACCATAATAAAGAGTTAAACTAAGAGAAATATTAAATTAAGTAAAACTTAAAATAAAAAAATAAAAGTTGGAATGTTGACATGTGGAATATGTGCATGTGGATCCTTTTCCACTTTTTGGTATATTTAATGGAAAATGAAGGTGATGAGATTTATCCATCCCTTCATCGATTCTCTTAGCAGAAAAGTGTTGTAAGACAAAGGATTCCTTTGTAGTAGCACGTTGATTGAGGGCTCAGGGGTGGCTAGTTGTAGAAAGATTATGCATAGTTGAGCCTATGGTTGGGTGGAGAGTCATCCCCAAAAACTTTTTTGCGGTTAGCGAAATTCAAAGATAATTCAACTCGAAAAACACAATGAATATCATCGATATAGGTAGGTCATCTCTAATAGTGTTTTTCGAAAATTCTATGTTAAATAGTTGAATAGTTGTGTTTTGATTATTAAACACAAAAATCGATGTAACTATTTATATGTTTTAATTTTGGGTTTGTTACACTATATCTTCTAATATTCTTCTCAATTCTTCCAATTCCTAGTTCCTTGCATCTCCTCATGTTGCTCATTTTCTATGTGGTGGCATTCCTATAGCTACCTTGTGGCCTTGAAATTGACAAGTATTCATAGGCCATAATTGGGCTTATTTTCTTTTAACTTTCTTCAAGATATTGCATTGAATGGGACCTCTAAAATATTTAAACAACTATGCACTATAGAATCACTAACAAGATACAAATCTAATGACATTGATCCATATATCATACAAGTTTGCATAGTTGTCCATATAATTTTATAGACAACCAACTACATGAATAAGGTCTATAACCACAGACTGCACAAGTACTTGTATGAAAACATTAAAAGAAATTTATGAAGTAAGAAAAATAATGAGGAAAATTATAGGAAACGAGATTAAATACAAGGACAAGATTTTCTTTTTATTATTCAATAATCGAAATACATTTCTCCTAGTTTCCTCCTTTCTATTATGATTATGCATATGCACTACCCTTTGCATCAATAGATGATCCAAATTGCTCATCTTCAATCTCTTTCTCCATTCTTTTCAACCTTCATGTTCTCTTCTACCCTTTCTTTATCTAGGATATTCTTCTATTATCTTTTCCATGATCTTAAGCAATGGTTGGGAAGGTAGATAATTACATTGGTTCAACTCCCTCAACCATTTCCAAAACTATTCATTTCTTCATGTAAGTAGCCCTTTATTTTCAATAAAGTTTTGTAAGACACATGGAACTGCAACAATCCACTATCCATAGTGTTGTAGAAATGTTTTCACATTCTATAAATCATGCCAAAATCATAGAAATATAACAACAAGATAATTTATAGAGCTATAATTGCACTAACAAAGTCACAACATAGTCTCATCAAGGAAGGGTTGCAAAATTGTTGAAACAATGGTAGAGCCAAAATACTATCGAGGTGGATCCACAACATTTTCATAGCAAGAAGCAATGTTGAAAAATAATTTTTCATTCATGTCAAAGGGATGATAGTGATACATATATACATACTTATGCTACACACACACACACACACACACACATATAAGGATCTATGTGTTGAGTGTGGAGCCTAATTATCTTCTTGATTCAAAGGTATTAATTCAAACACATTTGGATCACAGTCCCTCTCTGGGGGGTGTGTGAAGAATCCCCCACCCACCCCACTAGTGCTCTAAATTTATATAGTGGTGTTGAAAACATGCATTTGATCGCCCCCCTCCCCTAGCGGAGGTTTGGGGGAAGCACCCTTGAAAGAAAATGTTTACATAAAATTTTCTTGTAAAATTTTATAGTTTTGTATTCAATATGGATTGTTCATTAGGTCGAATACCTAATGCTAAAAGTTATGTTAATTTAGCGTTTCTTTGCCCAAAATGTAGCTCTCATTTTATATGAGGGAATTCTATTACGTCTATGTATTATTCTATGAGAAAACGAGAGGATATTTTGCGAGAGAAAATATTATTACAACAGATGTTTTGTAGATTGTATCCCTTCAATTTGTTGGATAATATAAAAGGAAGGACTAGTTGTTTCTCCGTGGACCTAACCTAATTTGGTTGAACAATGTATATATTTGTCCCTCTTATTTTATGATTTTTGTTGTTTCCAGTATATTCATTTTGTTGATCCGTTATTTAATTTCTAACAATTGGTATCAGAGCTGAAGGTATATTTAGCTGGTAAACTCACAGGAAATAAGAGTTTTCGATTCTAGTGGGAGAAATGGTGAAAGATGGTAGATTTAGAGTTGAGAAATTCAATGGAAAAAAATACTAGTAATGGAGAATGAAAGTGGAGGATTATTTTCATCAGAAATATATTTTTCTACCATTGAGTGAAAAATAAAGGAAGACAATGAGTATGATGGATATAGAATGGGAGATTCTCGAGAGAAAGGTACTAGGAACAATATGACTATGGCTGGCAGCAACTGTGTCATTCACCATTTTAAAGGAAATGACAGTGAAATATCTAATAAAGGCATTGGTGAATTATATGTAAAACCTTTAGTCCCAAATAGGTTATTGCTTGTGAAGCATTTATTTAATCTGAAGATTTCATAAGGTCGATATGTTGTTGATCATTTAAATGAATTTAACATGGTTACCAATCACTTGAGTTCCCTAGGGATAAATTTTGACGATGAAGTGAGGGTTTTGATGTTTCTATGCTCATTTCTATAAAGTTAGAATAGCTTTGACGTGCCTATTAATAATTATAACTCTAGTTCTAGTACTTTAATGCTTGATGATTCTGTTGGTGATATCCTTACCGAGGAAATGTGACGTAAAATCTTAGGTGAGACATCAAGTAACGGTTTTGATGCATAGACTAGGGGAAGAGAATAAGAGAGAGGAAATTGTGTAGGATATCAACGTAAGACAAAAAAAGGAAAATCTAAATCTAAACTTGTGTTAGTGTGTTGGAAATATGGGATGACAACATACTTGAAGAAAGACTCTAAATCTGAGAAGGAAAAAAGAGTAGATGGATAGCAAGAGAACAATTAGGAAGTGAATTAAATATGTGATATGTTCAAATATGCTTTGATTCTTTCATTAAAAAATAATATTGATGCTTACGTGGTAGATTCAAGGGCTTCATTCCATGCCATACCCAATAGGGAAGAATTCATGACTATGTTGAAGATGATTTTAGATAGGTTCATCTAGGTGATGATAAACCCTGTAAGATTAGTGGAATGGATAAGGTACTTACAAAACAATGTAATGGAAACCAAAAACTATTAAAGGAGGTATTACAAGGTGTTTTGTCACATCAGCCCAAAAGGCCTGCAAACGGGATCAATCAACATCCATGAACACTTTGTCACAATCCCTTCACAAAGCCCTAAGCATCACTTCTCTAAAAATTATGAATTTCTAGGATCAATTACTCAAAAACACTGTTTTTAGACCCAACACAAATTTCCTTCTTGGCAACATGCTTTCAATACATGTTGTCTGCTTGTTCATCGACGCTGGTCAACACACGTTTCTCCGTTCTGTAGGTGCATTGATTCTAAGAATTCAGGAAAATAAAAAATATCTCTGAAGCTTCCTCTTCTAGAAGCTTCCAAGGTCTCTTTAACTATTTACCATAGATAGAGAGCTTGAATACCTATCTAGTCCTATCACTAGTAGAAAACAAGAAATCAGTGGCTAGGTGACTAGAAACGTTTGTCACCACAACTTTTCCAAGTGAAATACTAAAACAAATGTGCAATATTAGGTGACCCAACTAAAAGCGTCTAACATAAAAAACAATTTAGTACCAAGTTAAAATATATTACCTGATAATAAGTAATACAACTAAAAGTGACTAATGTGAGTGACTAATTTAGTTTATGAACAAAAATCAAACTGCCTACGAAGTCCAATAATAATACAAAACTGAGTGACTTATGCAATCTAAACTAAAAAAAAATCCCAACTAGCATAAATACAATTTAACAACAATTTCTCTTCATCTTGACATAACTCTTCATGGTGTAATTGGAATACTAATCATATTCCTCCTTTAAATTTAGGACTATTATGTTGACACTTAACATCTTTACAATGAACTCTCCTAGTTTCATATCGAAAATTAGAGTTCCATTACTCTAATCTCTTTCATTTTATATCCATGTTTATGGTCTACTTAGAAACATAAGTAACATAGAATGTCCTTAAGTCCACTTTCACTACAAGAAAAAAGGTCATCGATGAGGGTCATTCTTGTGACAGACCATTAAGGTCCATCACCAATGTCGCATATGGTGACGGTCTTTAAAAAAACGTTTTTGTAAGTGTATATAGTGATGGTCCTTGATGGTTTTTCACCAAAGCCATTTTCAATGACACTTTTGGTGAGGGTTGTTAAAGGCCCGTCACTAATTCTCTCTTTGGTGACACTTTTGGTTAGGGTCATTAAAGGCCCATCACTAATTCTCTCTTTGGTGACACTTCTAGTGATGATATTTTATTGACCATCACCAATGATCCTTTTGGTTACTTTTGGTGACGGTCAATAAATGTTCATCATCATTTATCATTCCAATGAGTTTTTTATGATGCTTCATGCCTTTGACAAACCTTTAAGGTCCATCATCAATGTCGCACATGGTGACGGTCTTTAAAAAATTGTTGTTGTAAATGTATATTGTGCTGGTCCTTTAAGGTTTGTCACCAAAGCCATTTTCAATGACACTTTTGGTGAGGGTTGTTAATTTCCCATCAATAATTCTCTCTTTGGTGACACTTTATGTGAGGGTCGTTAAAGGCCCATCACTAATTCTCTCTTTGGTGACACTTCGAGTAGCAATCTTTTATTGACCCTCACCCATGCTCTTTTTGGTTACTTTTGGTGACGGTCAAAAAACGTTTGTCACCGTTGATCATTCCAATGAGTTTCTGATGATGCTATGTACCTGTTACTATATTTTTTGTCAAAATATAATGATTCAAGACCATTGTTATGGATTCTTTTTCATTATGTGTCCAAGGTCATAGTGGTTATAATAACCAGTCAATTTGTTAAGAAGTAATTAGTGTGTATAGTTTCCCTCAAGTAATAAGAATATAGTGTTCCTATGAGTCAACACATGATTCATCTCTATTAGGTTTATTATCTAGAAAATTTCCTTTAAATAAAGTTCCAGTAGTGTGTGTACGAACTATATTATTTAATACATAATCAAGCTCTATTAATTCTATTAATGAGAGAGACCTAGCACTCCTCAACACTAATGGCACACCTTAACATGCTTTGGAACAATACACTAACGTTCCTTGGCACCTCACATGTCTTGGAACATCTTTGTACCTAGAACATCTTGACATGAGTAGGACACCAAAGCACATGTTGGCATGCCATAGCATAGCATAGCACTCCCCTATCATGTGTTGGCATTCCCTATAGTCCCTAGCATGCCCTGGAACTCCTTGGCATAATATCACATTGAAAAAAATTAACACTTGGTAGAGACACTTGGCATGTATTGGAACATATTATTAATGTGCTTAGCATGCCCCTTTTGAAAAATATAAAGTACCAACTTATTAAACCTCTTATGTGTTCATTCCCCTTCATTTTAGCTTGGTTATTCCTTTTGTTTCCTTGAAACTCCTTGACGCATATTGGCATACTCTGGCACCCTGTACATCCTAGCATGTCTTAGCACCTAGAATGCCTTGGCACTATTTAGCACATGTTAGCACACCCCAAAACTACCTAGCACACTATAGCACTTCTTGACCTTCCCTGATATTCACTATCATGCCTTACCTATTCTTAGCATACCTTGTCACTCCCTCCTTTGCATGACAACTAGCACTGATTGACACTCCCCAAGACACCCTCATATTCATTCACTTCCATGCATTTTTACCTAGTGCTCCCTTGTGTTGTCCTAGTACTCCCTAACACTCCTCAACATGCATTGGTACTCTCTAGCACACCTTAGCACTCATAATTGAAGAATGAAACTTGTAACTAATGTTACCAGACTGGAAATAGATAATCAATTGGCAAGGAAAAAGAGCTAAGATTTTTAATCATGTTGGGGAAAATTCGGAAAAAAAATCAGGAAAAATCGGGAAAAAATAAGTGAATTCAATAAATAAAAATGTACACATATATTGAATTAAAAAAAAGTATTTTTCATTGATATTCAGTAAAGCCATGTTAAACAATTCATAATATCAATAGATGTCCAAAATATCATGAATGAATAAGCATCTCATATATGTTATGACTCCAAACAAGATCGAAAGTACTGAGTCATGACTCCTAACTAGTGACTACATAGAACTACAAGTAACTGCTTCAAAAAGCTTACAAACAACTACGTACTAATTAGAAAACTTTGTAACTAAGAGTCTAAGACTCTTAAGAGTGAGAACTAGAAGCGATTCCTCCCACTCCTCTACTTGCTTGACTCTCAAAGTTCTTCAAGTCATGTAGGCCTAAAAGAGGAGCCTCCTCTAATTGGACACAATCTGTTGCATTTGTAGTTTGTAAATCTGTCTCTTCAAGGTCTATTGGTGAATGAACCAAACCTATCATTATCATGAGACATTGAAATGTCAATTTAATTTTGACTTTGAACTTTAAAGTTTAAACTTTCAATTCCAAATCAGATTATGAAACCTTCAAATTAAAGCTCTCACCTAGTATTTTCTTGTTGCGAAGTTGTATATTGTAGTGGAAAACTTCAAGGTCATTTAAGCGCTTTTGTGTCAATCAGTTGTGCTTCTTAGAATGTATTTTCTCAAACATGCTCCAATTGCACTCACAACCTGAAGGACTGCATGCTTGGTTTAAGATTCAAATCTGTTCTATCACTACAAAAGTTTTGCCACCAAAGACCTAGCAAGTGGCAAGTGTTCGTGAGTAGACATACTAAATACTAAATAGTAAAAACTTAAAAAGACAATAAAATTTAATAAAACATTTAACATACAAAATAAAGTTTAAAAAAATTTAATGAACTAATAAAGCCTTCAAGCCTCAAAGGGTACCTGGAAACACCTTAGACCTTTCTTGTATAACATTAGTATAGGAAAATAATTTAGGTGGTGCTCTATAATCCTATAGTTGGGAAAAGACACGACTTTGAAATTCTGGATCAGAGAAACACCTTTCCATGCATGTCATAAGTCCTTTGTGAACCTCCCTATCCTCATTAAATTTTCTCTTATTATAAAAATACTATGGGTTTAAGAAGTACCTAGCAGCATATAAGGGGGAATGCAATTTCCTATCCCAATGTGCATCAATAATGTCCCAAATAGGAATATACTTTGCCTCCTCATCCCCATATCTTCTTTTGATGGCCTCCTTTGTGATATCCATTGCCTCATAAATCTAACCCATAGTGGGTTTGTCACCATCAAACATCCTGAAAGTTCAAGCTTTCAAATTAAAATTAATATGAAACAATGAAAATAAAATGAAACTTGAAATGAAATTTAAAACATTAAAAAGTTAAAAGACTTGAAGTACTTGAAAACTCTAACAAGGGACTCCATCACAATAATAATCTCTTCAACATCTTTCTAGAAACCATCATTAAACAAAAGTGCAACAACTTCAATGCCTTCAAGGGTCTTGGAATGTTTAGATGCCATCTGCTCAGTTCTCAAGGACATACTCTTTAGATTTATCTTTTGCTCAACCACAAATTACAAAGATATGAAATTTGTTACAAATCTAGTCACTGCAGGTCGAACAATTTATTTACCTTCAGTGTAATTTCTCATGGTATCCAATGAATCTTACCAATGTCCTCAAGCATTAAATCTATACAATGGGAAACACAATAACTCCAAAAAATAGTGGGGCGCCTAATCTCAAAAAGTCTAGCTAGCAGCAACCATATAATTAGCTGCATTGTTGGTGACAATTTGTACAACATGTTCTTCTCCCACTTAATAAATGACTTCCTCAATCATTTCAAAAATAAGTTGTGCAGTCCTAACGTTGTTTGAGGCATCCACTGATTTGAGAAACATTGTACCTACTGGACAAGATATAAGGAGTTTTATTAAAGTTCTATTCCTCTAATCCGTCCATCCATCACTCATGATAGTGCACCCTATTTCTACCCATGATGAACGAAACTCAGATAGCAAAAGAATGGCATCTTTGACACTTTCTAATATCAAAGTTGTCCTAATGCTCTCTACTGAAGGAGCTTTGAACCTTCGACCTGCAATCACAACTACATCAATCATAGCTTGCCAATAAGGACTTATGGCATAGTGGAAAGGTATGTCAGAATAGTACCAAAAGTTATCAATGGCCTTCCTTGCTTGACTATGGATATTTTTTCCAACCAGTGGTATCCAAGGTAGATTGGGAACTGGGTTTTGTGTGGGAAGAAAAAAAGGTGTTTATGTTTCCACCTCCAATATTCAATGTAGGAGGACCCATTTGGCCTTGATTTTAAGTGGAACTTGGAGGCATGTGTGAGAAACTTGGGAACTACATTGAGGATTCAACAAAAGGAGATGACAATGCGGTAGTGGAAGAAAAACTATCAACTCCAGGAGTTCCAATTTCTTTTTTTTGCTTTTCTTTCGTTGCATTATCCTAACTCAGCATATCAATGGCCAAGGTTACTTGCTGTTTGATGTTTTTGTCAATATTTTTGCAGAGACCTATATCATATTTGGGTATTTGTGCTAGGTGCTACTTGAATCTATAACTACCTCCACTACATCTCTCTTTGCAAAATTTACAAAGGAGCTTAGGGTCTCCAAGAATCTTATCACAATAAGTCCAAGCAAAGTCCTTCTCCCTCAAACTTATTGTTCTTTTGGACTTGTGTTTAAATTGCGGCTTCTATTTAGACTTGGAGTTGTGCATTCTATTTAATTTGGTTCCTATAAAATACAATAAAAAATTAAAATTAAAAATTCCATATATAGCTTCGCAAAAAAGAGGGTTGGTTTTAAAGGATATGAGGTTCTGTTAAGGATCAAAGAGGAGTCTATCTAGCAACACAAGCACATTTCGACCTAATATATCATTATGACCTTGAAGCAGAATTAGTTATATATGAGGAAATGCTACCTAGAGGAAATATTATCAACATATATTGCATTGTAATCTTGAATTTGCAAGTTCATTTAGCATAAGACAACCGAACCAATACATCAATAACATATTCTGGAAGAATAAAAATAGCCAAAGTTGTGAATGCATGGTTAAAGACTTTGAAGTCGAAAAGACATCGACCAAGGAAGGAATGCTTGATGACTTGGTTGATGGTTTGTAAGAAACCATTTCTTAGTGCATTTTTAAAATCTATTTAAGTGCCATTTATCTGGTTGAAAATTCATAACCAAAGGAATACGCCAAACATTTGATTGTTGAACATTGAAACTTGAAACTTCCCATGGAAAGCGACATTGAAACTTCAATATAGTAATATACCTATTATTTAAGCCAAGTGCCAATGTACCTAGATTGTTGAATAGTGAAGTGACTAAGCCTAAAGGTAACACATGCTGAAGGTGACACATGACTGCCCGAGGGTCGATATGGAGTATGGATAGAGCACACATTGGCAACTACCCGATATGGAGTCTGGACTGAGGCTCACCTTGGTGGTTCCCTGATATTGAGTCTGGACTGTGTAATAATGAGTAGTGATTGATTATTGAAGGTCTTGACAAATGATTTTTGGTCCTGAGAAATAAGAAATAAATTTGGGAATGACTGACATTTAGTTTTTAGTAATGTGGCATACCTAAACTTGAAAAACTAGTGTTCGTCGAGTCAAGGCTGAAAATTGAATAAATTGGAATCAATCACAGGAATTTTCTTTAATCGGCAAGTCTCAAGTCAAACTTGCATTGACGATCAGTTAAACTCGGTCAACATGAGTTTGACTCACAAATATTTAGATCAGATCATTTAGAGAGTGAGTAGATTTCGAGTGATTGATCGGCGAGTCCTGTTTCACTGCTTGTAACTAAAATCTGAATTGAAAATAAGAGATGTTACAATTGAAACTAATTATGATTTTTCTAAACTGAAATTGGCCCATCGACATTGTTTCTATTTGTGGCTAGGTGTGTCAATGGAAGAGATTCACGTTAAATCAGGTTCATGGAGAAAATATTTTATGGAAGATGTTTCTTTTATGTTGAGGAAGACATAGTAATATTTTTTTATTAAATTTGAATAATAGTAGTATCTACTCTGTATCTCTTGTATCTCATTATTTTTATCTCTTGTAACTCATACAGAAAGTGGGGTAATAGTGGACGTGTAGCATCAAGCTCCACTCCTTTTAATCCAAAGTTCTACATGCAAACCTTTGTGTCACTTGCACCACAAAGCCTTCACTATAGAGTGTGGAGTTAACACCTACCTCTACATGAAAAAAGATACACATACCTTTTTACTTGGTTTTTTCCATTCTTTGTTTGGAATCTGGGACAACAAGCTCCACATACGTTTTTTCCATACCTCTATTCAAGTGTAGCTTTGCACATTTTCTTTGTTTCAACCAATATCAAAAGAATTTGTGAGCTTCTTTCAAGGCTTGAATACATGCTTCAATCATGGAAATTAGCAAATATTCTAAAGCAAAACATAACCATGGAGTTATCCTTTTCCATTTTAGATATGTTAGGATTCTATTGAGAGATTTTTAGAGATAATTATTAAATGGCCCTCTACTTTTCCCTTTTCCTTAATATAAACTACATCTCTTTTTACATTTCTAATCAAGAGATTTACATCAAATATTGGATCAAAGGGCGAAGGACTTTTCATAAATGCTTCCTTGTCCAGTGGAATAATAAATGGTCAACATGTTAGCTTGGCTCCAATTTTTTGGGAATTAATAATATTTTTGAAAAATGACTACTCTTGTTTGAATTTAGAACTATCTTTAATCTTTGAAAATGGATTTTCCTCCAAATTGATCTTGGAAAGGTCGTTATTAAAGGCTTCTCTATATCTCCTCCACTAGAATGAATGGCTTGTATGTTAAAAGGTATAGCAAAGCTCACTTCTAAAAAGCCTGATCATCCCATTGTCACCAAGAGCTCCTGCTTTTCCCCAAATAGGACCCAAGACAACATTGAGTACTTAATTAAGATCCAACCTGAGAAATTTTGATTGACACTACAACTCAAGAGCTATCAAATTTAAAGTGCATAATATGATTTGTCATTCTTTCATTAAATAAGTATATTGTTTCTGAATTTGTCATTTGTGCTTGTAGTATGTGGTATTGACCTTGTTTCACCTAAAGTGGTTTTCATTGTTGGACTATGATAATGCTAGTAAGATTTAGGCCTTTTGTAGTATTTGTAGCCCATGATTATTTTTGCAAGATGTATGTCCTATGTGGAAAGAAATAAGCATTTAGTTATTACCTACTAAAATAAAGCATTTTTTATTTTATTAGGTGCCATGTAACGTCCTCTACAAATTGAGGACGAATGGGACGTAATATCCTATCCATCCCCATAGACTATAGTCCTCCATAAAGGGGGAAAACCCCAAAAATACCCACTGTTTGGAAATTTTTGGGGAAATTGGGCTTAAAAAACCCAAATTTGCGGTTTGGAGTAAGGTTTACTCAATCACTTAAGAATATGAAACCTCTCTGGAAAATCTATAAATAAAGAAGGATTGAATTCATTTTGGATCACCAAGTGTGGATTAATTCATTTGTTCTTGAGCATTAGGTCTGATAGTTTTTGACCCCTTCTATCTCTTTTCAATTTTGATGGCGAAATATTCAACCCTAGTTGACATTCCCTTATTATCTCATTATTTGAGCACAAGGATCTTTGGTTGGTCAGCGAATTCTATTGGATATTAGTCTCTTCTCTTCTTCTGGGCACAAGATTTCTATTAAAGGTGAATGAATTTCAAGGATAGTGCATGATGCCTTAGTTTTGTTTGGAATACACCTCTCTTGAAGGGAGGAAAAAAGTTTCTAAGTCCTTAATATCTTGTTCTGGGCAAAGCACTTACCTAAGGCAGTGGATTCATTTCTGGCACCTGGAGTAGCAAAACTCTTTGCTTTATTTAGTTTGTGAATGCACAGTTAAATGGAGAACTTCCCTAGCTATTAATTCCCAACCTTAGCTAAGGAAGCATGTTTGCATATCTCATATCATATTCACCAGCGGCAGACATTAATTGTCTTGTCTATCCATGCAAGGAAGGTGCATTAGGATTAGGAGTTAAGAAAGTTGAGACATTGTTGTACATGTTTCTAGATTAATTGTACCTTCTAGACTAAAGGAAAAGTAAATACTATTCTTTGAAATTTGTATTTATTTCTTGTTTCAAAAAGCAATAAATAGTGATGTGATTTGACTTTCAAATCTGTGTACTTGTTGTTACTTTCTTCAATAGCATGTACTTCCCTATTCAGAATAAGGGGTTTTTGTACAGTATCTAGCCTCCAAAGCTTCTTCAATGTAAACTAAATATCAAATCACACCCTCATACTCCAAATCACCCTAGAGAAGTTCCAAAGTAGACCAATGAGCTTTGACAGGACAAGTCCAACCTCATGTCATTATACAAGTGTTGACATCACTGCTACAAAAATTATTCTGAAGTGTTGCATCCTACACCAATTCCTAAGTTGGATGCCCAAAGGGGTTCTAGAATGAGGGTCAACCTTCATTACCACATTTAAGACTTTTCAAAAGGATCAGTCCCTTTAAACAATACCAGTTTTTACACTTTCACAATTTGGCCATGCTCCTGTCAATTTATATTTTGTATTGAAAAGTCAGTCCTATTTTACAAGTTACTTAAATTTAGGAACAATTATAGGTCAGCTCCAGCAAAATGTCAAGAAATTTGTGGGTTAGGTTAGTATTTCTCCAAATACTATCACACATGTATATATAATCACACATTTTGCTTTTTAGATCTTGATTGGTTGAACAAAAAGGTTCACTGCCGCTGTAATTTTGTCCCATACCTCCACTTCAACACTCATAGATAACAATTTTCTTAATTCTTCATCTGTGTGCATAGGAAGGTCCCTTTTGGTTGCTATTTTTGATGGAGCAACCTCTGACAGTGCACCTTTTACCACAAAGCTGTTGTTGTTGGATAGAAATCTCCAGACATGTCTTACACCAGACATATAAATGGCTATTGTATATCAAAATAATAAGAATTAACATATGAAGATGTGTAGACCCTAAACTATGTGCATTCAATCCATTAATTTTTCTTTCATGGTAGATTTCGTTATGCATAGTAAAGGTGTTGTGAAACTTGAGTGCGTTCGCATAAAAAATTCTGAGGCCAAACCTAGATTCTCATGTGTCATGGAACTTCAACATATGCCTTGTTCATCGAAGAACTATTTGTAACTTATCTTAGGGTACCCATGTATAATCTCACCCATCCCACTTAACAAGTTACCAGGACAAGGCTCATCACATCTAACCTTGGTCTAAAATAATTAAGTAACACAATTTACATCTTGACATGCCATAGCACCTGATATGTTTTAGAATGCCTTGGCACTATGTGGCATGTGTTAACATCCCCTGCATTCCTTTGCATGCTTTAACACTCCCTAGCACACCGTGGCACTTCTTGACATGCCTTGGTAGTTTAGCATACCTTGTGATTACCTAGCATATAACCTTGTCACTCCCTCCTTAACACACCTAGAACTCATTGAAACTCCCTCTCACACACTCTTATTCATTAATTTCCATGCATTTTGAACTAGTGCTTCCTTACATTTCCATGAAACCCCCTAAAATTCCCTAGCTCACCCTCTCACCTGACACATCTTGGCTTACTACCTTAACACTCTAGTATTCCTTAACACTACATAGTATACCTTGTCACTCTCTCCTTAGCACACCTAGACATCACTGGCACTCTTGGTCAAAAACTCTTATTCATTCATTTCCATTCATTTTTACCTAGTTCTTCCTTGTGTTTCCCTAGTACTCCTTATCACTCCTTGACACGTTTTGTTACACCCTAGCACCTATGACATCTTGGCATGTCGCCCTAGCCTCTGGCATGCCTTAGCACTACCTAGCATACCTTGTCAATTTTTCCTTAACACACCTATAACTCATTAAAACTTCTAATCACAAACTCTTATTTTTTCATTTCCATTCATTTTGACATAGTTCTCCCTTGTATTTCCCTAGCACTCCTAGCTAACACTTCCTTACATGCGTTGGCACATCTTGGCCGCATGTCACCATAGAACTCTAGCATTCCTTAGCATTGCCAAGCATGCCTTGTAACTCCTTCTTAACACACTTGGGACTCACTAACACTCCATGACACACACTCATATTCCTTCATTTCCATGCATTATGCCCTAGTGTTCCTTTGTGTTTCCCTAACACTCGTTGGCACACATTGGAAGACCATGGCACTTGGCACATCTTAGTAGGATTTCCTAGCACTCTATCATCTATTGGCACTTTTTATCATACGTTGTCGCTCCCTCTTTAGCACACTTATAACTTGTTATCACTCCCTATCACACACAGACATTCATTCATTTACATGTAATTGAAACGAGTCCTCCCTTGTGTTTCCTTGGCAATCCGTAGCATGTGCTGGCACCACATCCTAGGACCTAGCACACATTGGCATGCCTTAGCACTTGGCATGCCTTGACATGCCTAACATTCCTTGTAACTTTATAACATGTGTTAGCACTTCCTGAAATTCCCTGCACACCTTGGAACTCCCTAGTTTTAATGCCCTCATAGATAACCTTACTTTTTTTGTGACATAGGAACCCAACCAAGTCATTGAAAACATAGTGTTATGCCTAGACCAAAGTCTCCCTTTGTCTCAAACTGATTTTTCCATCCTCTTATCACAATTATAAGATTTCCTCCTAGAAGTCCTAATATGAAATTCTCCTAACACACTTCGTCCATGGGACACCTAGAATTCATTGACACTCCTTGGCATAATCTCTTATTCATTCATTTCCATGCACTTTGACCTAGTTCTCCCTTATGATTATCTGACACTCTCAAACAATCCTTGACATGCATTGACACTATCTGGCATATGTCAGCACGCCCTTCATTCTTTGGCATGCCATGAAACTCCTTAATTATCATTCCTTCATAACTACCCTTATTGTCTTTTAGACTTAGGAACCCAACCAGGTCCTGCCTCGATTACAATAAGTTTACCAAGTTACATTTACTACAACTATACTATAACTTGTTTCCCTAATGGAATATAAATAATCTTAGGATTCTCATGTCCAATGTTAACTCATCCCACTTAAAAAGTCACCAAGTCAAGGCTCACATGCAAAAGTGCCCATAAAACAACTAAGCAACACAATTTACATCTTCACATGCCATAACATCTGGCATGTATAACAATCCATTAGCACTACATGGCACACATTATCATCCCCTGAATTCCTTGGCATGATTTTCCACTCCCTAATAGACCCTACCACTCTATAACATGCATTGACACTCTAGCATGCCTTGGCACTGCCTAACTTATACCCTTGTCACTCCCTCCTTAACAAAATTGGAACTTGCTGACACTCCCTATCATGCACCCTTATCTAATCATTTCCAGCAATTTGAACTAGTTCTCCCTTGTGTTCTAATGGCACTCCTTGACACACATGTGCACACCCTATGACTTGGCACATCTTGGCATGTCGCCCTGCAGCTGTAGCATTCCTTGGAACTACCTAGCATACCTTGTCACTCCCTCCGTAGCACACCTAGAATTTGCTGACAATCCTTGTCATGCACTCTTATTCATTCATTTCCATGCATTTGAAACTAGTGCTCCCTTGTTTTTCCTTGACACTCCATAACTCTCCCTGTCATGCATTGGCACACCTTAGCACCTAGCACATCTTGTCATCCTTCCTTGGCCTTTAGAATGCCTTAACACTACCTAGCATACCTTGTCACTCCCACCTTATCACACCTTGAAATCACTGACACTTTCTGTCACAAACTCCTAATCATTCATTTGCATGCATTATTTTCACGTAGTGCTCCCTTGTGTTTGCCTAACACTCCCTAACACTTCCTAGGACTATTTTCCACACCTTGGCACCTAGCACATATTGGTTTCATGTCGCTCTGGCACACTACAATGACTTAGTGTTGCTTAGCATACCATGTCACTCGCCTTTTACCACACCTAGAACTCATTGACACTCCATGTCACACACTCTTATTCATTCATTTCCATGCATTTTGACCTAGTGCTCCCTTGTGTTTCCCTAGCACTCACTAACATTCACCACACATTGGCACACCTAACCGCAATGAGTTTCACTAATAGTGAATCCAAAACCCTTCCAGAGTCTAGCTAGTTACTTGTTCCTCACTAAGATATTAGGGTTAAGTTTATTGTATAGTGTTCAGTGTGAAAATATTACTAGGTGTTTTTATCGCATAGAGTAATTATGATCTTCCCCATGTACAAAAGGATAACTGAGAAGTGTTTCCCATAATCATGAAAGTAGAACTTCAACATGTACATCATGGTAACCACAAAATATTTATCATATTTACACAATGCAAGGTGATAGGAAAATATTTACATTATATACGTGAATGTACTAAGATCAGGAGCATTAGCATCATATCTACATATTTACCACAAGATGAGGATCGTTACAACCCCTTAAAGATAGCCATAAGGCCTTCCTCTTTTGCAAGTCCTTGACCATAAGGGTTTAATTGAAAAACACATAGTTCCTTTAAAGATTTGTACGTTGAGGTAGCCACTTCAAGCCCTTGAACTTAAAGATAATCAAATATTTGCAATTTGTTACAATAATAAGTCCATTATGCACACTCCTCATCTTAGAGTTGGGTAGAGAGGGAGAATACTTGATTGATGCCAACCTTGTAAATGAAAAAATTTACCTATTCATTGGTTGGATACTCTAGCACTAGTTGACACCACTAACACACACCAAAGGTCCAAGCTACCCATAATATGTGCCCTACACCCAAGGGCTTAGAGTACACCTCCATAAAATGTACCTTCAACTTTAGATGTGCCAAAATAGTAATATCCTAACCCTAGCCTATTTGTTATATTTTTGTAACTTTCTCCTTAACTAACATTTGTTTTTAACTATTTAATCCACTTACCATATACTCTCTCTTGTTTGCACCCACCTAGTATGCAAGAAAACTTATGTTTTTAACAAAACCAAGTTAAGAGGGCATGTCTCTTTATTACACCTAAATGTTTTCAATACAACCAAGTTAAGAGCACATGTTTCCTTTTCATATTCTGAAAGTATAACATGTCTATCTCTATAAACTAACAACAAAATCATTGCATAAAAATGATAAGCTTAAATTAAATTAAAATTATATTATTATTATTATGATAAATACACCAAATATGGAAAGATTGTTTTCAAACACAACCATAACAAAAAGTGTTACCTTATCAAATACAACTACAAACTTATCAAGCCAACCTAGATCCATCTTAACCCAGATCTATCAAGTGCTGAGAGGGATCCAATCTCTTGATGTGCAAACCTCTTTTTTGGCGCTTGATAGATCCAGGTTAACATGGATCTACGCTGGTTATATAATACTATATAATATCTATATTTGTATCTATGTGTCTCTTTATTATTCCCTCTCTCTATCTCACCCCCCAAACATACACACTCTCTCTCCATATCTATCTCTCTCTCCCTCCCTCTTCTTTTCTACCTCTCTCTTTTCCTTCTATCTCTCCTCTCTCCATCGCTCCCTTGTCACTCGCTCTCTCTCTCTACCTTTCTCCCTCTATGTATTTCTTCTTCCTTCCCTCTCTCTCCCCCTCTAACTTCATCCCTCTCTCATCTCTCTTAGTCCTCTCTCTCCCTTTCTCTCTCACCTACCTTTGTCCCCCCTCATCACTCTCTCTCTCTCTCCCCCCTCCATCTTTTTGCCTCCCTCTCTCTCTCTTTCCCTTATCTCCCTATATTTATCCCCACCTATTCTCCCTCTGCCCTCCTCTCTTCTCTCCCTCTCTCTCTATCCCTCTATCCCTTGTCACTCCCTCTCTCTCTCGCCACCTCTATCTCCCTATGCCTTAATTCTTTCCTCCATCTCTCTCCACATCTATCTCCCTATGCCTTAGTTCTTTCCTCCCTCTCTCTCCCCCTCCAACTTCATATCTCTCTCCCCCACTCTCTTCTTCTCTCCCTCTCCTCTCTATCTTCCTACCTCCTTCTCTCTCTCCCCCCATCACTCTGTCACTCTCTCTTTCTCTCTCTCTCTCTCTCCACCCTCCATATTTGTCGCTATCTCCCTCCTCCTCTGTTCCCTTCACTTTGCTTGCTATCATCACTTGGATCCTTAGTTAAGATAGTTCTATGTTGGTTCTTACTAATATTTGTATTATATAAATTTCTCATCTTTAAATACAAAAGTATTTTCATTTTTAATTTTATTAAAAAGTTAATTTAATTTATATGGGAATAATTCTAGTAGTCATGAGGATAGAGGGTTTATATATTTCTCAAAACTAATTACAAACCTTTTCCTATTAGTTCCAAATAAAAATTGTTATAAAATTAAACTAAATTAAAATATTTTTATTGTGAAATAAGTTATGGTTTTTGGGCATGTGGTATTGTTAAGGCATGATATTGGCCCATGGTATTGTAACAAATCCTATTTACAAGTTAATAATATCCATGGTAAAGTGGGGGTGAATATCGATGGTTAAGAATCTTGTCATACTGTTATAAAATATTTAGATTGTGAAATAAGATATGATTTTTTGGCAT
>APFE030778371.1:9584-55390 GCA_000404065.3 Pinus taeda | reverse complement strand
TGAAATAAGATATGATTTTTTGGCATCTGGTATTGATAAGCCATGGTATTAACCCATGCTATTGTAACAAAGCCTATTCACAAGTTCATAATATCAACGGGAAAGCGGGGGTGAATATCCATGATTAAAAATCCTTTATATTCTTATAAAATATTTTTATTTTGAAATAAGTTATGTTTTGGGGGCATGTGATATAGATAAGTCATGGTATTGGCCCATGGTATTGTAACAAAGTCTATTTCGAAGTTAATAATATCCATGGGCATGTGATATTGATAAGCCATGGTATTGGCCCATGGTATTGTAACAAAGTCTATTTCCAAGTTAATAATATCGATGGTAAAGTGAGAATGAATATCCATGTTTAAGAATATTTTCATATTGCTATAAAATATTTTCATTGTGAAATTAGAGCCTGTGGTATTGATAAGCCATAGTATTGGGCCATGGTATTATAATAAAACAATTTTTTTAGAAGTTAATAATTTCCACTGTAAAGTGGGGGGTGAATATCCATGGTTAAGAATCTTGTGATATTGTTATAAAATATTTTGGTTGTGAAATAAGTTATGCTTTTTGGGCTTGAGGTATTGATAAGCCATGGTATTAGCTCATGGTATTGTAACAAAACCTATTCAAAATTTAATAACAAAGTCAAAATATAACAAATTGAATTTTATTATTTTTATTATTAATTGAGCCAACATTTAGATTTTTGCACTCATCCCCATAATTTTGACTTTTATTATTATTATTAATATTATTGTTTAACTAAGCCCATATTTAGAATTGTTTACATACTTACATTACACCTAAACAACTACTCTATACTCTATAAATATTGTATTTATTATTTTTTAGGAAGAGAAATTTTAACATTTTTGAAAAAATTCAGCTTTAATTTTGATGTAACGAAGCCCTCCTAATTCCAATCTTCATTTACTTTCTAAAATAAGTAGTATATTTTCACTTTCCATAGAGCGGAGGTAAAACTAGTAGATATTTTCACTTTTCACAAGGCAAGAGGGAAAATGAGATTGAAGAGAGCTTTGAATTAAATTCTCACAATCTTCATTTACTTTCTAAAATAAGTAGTATATTTTCACTTTCCATAGAGCGGAGGTAAAACTAGTAGATATTTTCACTTTTCACAAGGCAAGAGGGAAAATGAGATTGAAGAGAGCTTTGAATTAAATTCTCACAATCTTCATTTACTTTCTAAAATAAGTAGTATATTTTCACTTTCCATAGAGCGGAGGTAAAACTAGTAGATATTTTCACTTTTCACAAGGCAAGAGGGAAAATGAGATTGAAGAGAGCTTTGAATTAAATTCTCACAATCTTCATTTACTTTCTAAAATAAGTAGTATATTTTCACTTTCCATAGAGCGGAGGTAAAACTAGTAGATATTTTCACTTTTCACAAGGCAAGAGGGAAAATGAGATTGAAGAGAGCTTTGAATTAAATTCTCACAATCTTCATTTACTTTCTAAAATAAGTAGTATATTTTCACTTTCCATAGAGCGGAGGTAAAACTAGTAGATATTTTCACTTTTCACAAGGCAAGAGGGAAAATGAGATTGAAGAGAGCTTTGAATTAAATTCTCACTTTTCATAAGGTGGGTGAGGGAAAACTAGTAGCATATTTTCACTTTTCATGAGGGAAAACTAGTAGATATTTTCATTTTTCACAAGGCGGGAGGGAAAACGAGATTGAAGAGAGTTGTGAACTAAATTTTCACTTTTCATAAAGAGGGAGGGAAAACTAGTAGTATATTTTCACTTTTCAAAAGGCGGGAGGGAAAATGAGATTGGAGAGAGTTGTGAATTAAGGTTACTAGTAGCATATTTTCACTTCTCATAGGGTGGGAGGGAAAATGAGATTCGAGAGAGTTGTGAATTAAGGTTTTACAAATAGCAGAATGATATTGAACCCAACCATTAGATCTTCAATCCATTAATGGCGCCAGGTATGTTTCATTTCTAACCTTGCTATATTTACACCCCACTTTTAGTCTTTTTCCACACAAGGAGGAGTACACACACCTCAGATCTCTTGTTCAAAATTCACTATTTTTTTCATGCTTGATTTTAAGTTTATGAGTAGCATATTTTCACTTTTCACAGGGCGGGAGGGAAAACGAGATTGAAGAGAGTTGTGAATTAACGTTTTACCAGTAGCAAAATAATATTGAACCCCACCATTGGATCTTCAGTTCATTAATAGCACCCAGGTATGTTTCATTTCTAACCTCGCTGCACTTTCACCCCACTTTTATTCTTCTTCCATAGAGGGAGGACTTGTTCAAAATTCACTATCTTCTTCATCCTTTCTTTTAAGTTTAAGAGTAGCAAATTTTCACTTTCCACACGGTAGGAGGGAAAAGGATATTGAAGAGTGTTGTGAATTAAGGTTTTACCAATAAAAAACTGATATTGAACCCCACCATTGGATCTTCAATCCATTAACGGCACCCAGGTATGTTTCATTTCTTACCTCGCTGAATTTCCACCACACTTTTAGTCTTCTTCCAGACAAGGAGGAGCACGCACATCTCAGATCCCCCATCAATGGATCTTCAATCCATTAATAGAGCCCAAGTATGTTTCATTTCTAACTTTGGTGCATTTACAACCCATTTTAAGTCTTCTTCCACACAGGGAGGAGTACACACACCTCAGATCTCTGGTTCAAAATTCACTATTTTTTTTCATCCTTGCTTTTAGGCTTACGAGTAACATTTTCCACTTTTCACAGGGAAAACGAGATTGAAGAGAGTTGTGAGTTAAGGTTTTACCTTTTCATTCCATTAATGGCACCCAGGTATGTTTCAATTCTAACCTCACTACATTTCCACCCCACTTTTAGACTTCTTCCACACAAGGAGGACTGGTTCAAAATTCACTATTTTTTTCATCCTTTCTTTTAAGTTTAAGAGTGGCATATTTTCACTTTTCATAGGGTGGGAGGGAAAAAGAGGGAACATAGGTAAAAGAATATCATAGGGTGGGAGGGAAAATGAGGGAACATAGGTAAAAGAATATGCATTTTTTCTTCTGTATGGTTTGTCTCTATAGAGTTGATTTTACTGGGTGTACATTGTATGCATCTCAAAATTTCTCTTTAGGAAATCCTATTTTTATTCTTTCCAAGAAAAACTCTCTAGGGAATCCCAATGGATGTTTCCCCACATTCATGGATGGCATCCTTGGTAAACCCATTGGCATTGACTAGTGCATCTCACCCAAGGGATTTCAAATAGGGCACTTGCCAACACAACTATCCAAATACTCAGTAACATTAATGACATTCGGTTGAGCTAACCCCTTGGGCTCAATAAATCATAATCAACTACACTATTTTCCATATTAACATATTGATCCTATTTAACATTTTGTTAGACTAACCATAACAATCCCAGCCTGTTCCTATTTTTATTTTGGTTTTTAATTCTTTCCTTGGTGTGGTGACAATGTTATATGACTGTATAGATGTTTATTTTTGTTAGAGCATATGTTGAAAAGTATATGCTCTCTTACATTCTACCTTGTCTATTGTGTATTGATGGAGTTCAGTTTCATTAGTTGTGACCAAAGAATTGTGTCAGGCATGTATACAAGGATTCTTGTATCACTATTTATAAACTGAACATTGTCCTTAAACAAGAAAAGTAGATCCTTAATGGCACATGTTTGTATCTTAGGGAACTTCCAATCCTAATAAATGAGGTGGAATTTAAGTGTTTCCAGAATCCAAATCTCAGGTTTTGTGAATTCACTAATATATCATCCTGGAAAAGTAAAGTGAAATTTAATTATTACCAAATCTTAAGTTCTGTGAATTCACTCATATTTGGTGCTGGAATCTTTTGAGAAAATGAGAAGAATTTATTTTAGGTTCATTCAAATTTTCCAAAAATAATACTAAATTTCTCCCTCACTAAAATTCCCCCTGAAATGGCTTTGGGATTGAAAATTTTGTAAATATTTTTAGGGAAATAACCCAAAATACTTTTTCCAGATTAGAGTTTTATAACACTAGGCACTAAAATAGTCTTCTATTTTCTATTGCAAATGTCTGATAGAGTCTTCCCAGAAACTGATCACAAAATTAAGTAGATACGCTCAATAGACTAAATAATTTTTAATGAATAATCACTTAACATAAATTATATATTAGGTTGCATAAATATATAACTTAGAAGCATGAAAAGAAGAATAAATCTCAATGAGATTGACATATTCTTAATTGAGTTCAATGAGGCCAGGAATAACTTTGACTAAAGGGTGTTTAAAATTGCATAATTTTGTTCTCGTTAGATAGATTTAGAACTAAAAATCAGCAATTTTCTTGCTTGCATAACTTGGGAAAATTTTTGTATCTCAAGTATCAACCTTATTGAATAGTATGATCTATGCCTTGCAATGTTGAGATATGCCACTTGCTAGTAACCTAAACACTTTGGATGAAAATTTAGTTGTGAATTTTACTTGCAAAAGATATATGTGAAAATATAGATTAACTGTCCCTTGTGTAGAATTTCCTTGAAATTTTGCTATTGCTTGAATGAATAAATCTGAAACTAATTGTTGCATGAAGACAAAAAATATCTCTACCAATTTGTAGTGGAATAGAACAAAGATAAAACACAGTCACACTATAGCAAAAAAAACAAAATTTACTAGGGAACGTAACTGGGAAAACCCTCTGCTAGTTGTAGAAATTTAAAATACTATCCATATTAGACTTTGAGACACCTTATTCAAGACTTGGTTCATCGATGCTTATTGCTTTCCATATTCATTTTCATAAGCATTAGGGCCGTTTTCCATCAAATCAGAGTAGCTAGAAAGAATTCCTTTGATTTCAAAAAGCAGATCAGGATCAACTTCATCTAAGAATGCCCTAGAAGGCTCATCAGTAGCAAGAAGAAAGGTCTTTTTTTTATTTTATTTCGTCACATGCATCCATCATAATCACTGATTTCTCTTCATTTATTTCATAGTCATTTTCAATGTTAGATGCAAAAGGTAATTTAGTATGATATAATCCTTAGGTAACCAACCTCAGACATATTGTTTGTTAATTTATGTTGTTTGAAGTTTATTGAGTTTGAGTTTTATCATGAAACTACTAGAAGCTTACTAAAATGGGTGAGTTGATTATCTTGATAACATTGTTATGGTTTGATCTAGTCCTTGAAAGGAACTTATAGTTGATGGTCAAAATTTCACATTCCTTTCATTTTTTATCTTCACGTATAACAAATATCTTTATATTATAGCCTCTAGCTAGATATATACCGTACCTGCAACTTAGAAGTTGGATACCATCATTTTGGAGTTTGAGCTTACTCAACTTACCTTTGTTTGAGTTGAAAATGCCATTAGATCTCATTATATCATCTATTGCAGAGCATGAATCCAATTTAACTTTATTTTAGTTAAAAATGTAATCAGATCTTGCTATATCATCTTTTGCAGAAAATTAATCCAATTTCTCACAGTCCATTTTCTTGAGGTATAACAAAGCTACTTTAATTCATTAAACTTACTCTTCATATTCTATTTGTTGATTGTGATTCTGCAGGCCACATCTGCATTGGAAAAGGGGCATATTTAATGATGTGTGGAAGAATAAGTAAGCTTCAGTTATGTCCTTTCAAACTTTCTAAGGCATGTAATAAAATTTTAAAAAAATTCTCCATAGAATGTTATGATTAAAATTTTTCTTTTGATAATGGATTATTTATGTGATCTCCCCTCTCTTACACACAACCGGAGTCCATACATACATGGATTTTTGGGATATGTGGACAATGGACAGATTTATGCTAACCATTTATCTAGAAATTTACACTGTAGAAGGTCAAGCATCTACAGTTGAATATTTCCTTGACACTAAATTAGAATTGAAGAGTCAAACCCCTATTTTTCAGGCATATACCTCACTTTTAAATGAATTTATTGCTGACTCTATATAGACCTTCCATGGGAGGGAAAAGAGTGATCACTACCATTGTTTAATCTTTCTGCAGACCAAGTAAAGATTCCAAATGTGTATAAATTAGTGGCTCCTAGGAGAATCCCAATAGTGGCGCTATTGTAGCAACAAGAAATTAATTTATTTTGAGTTCTTCATTAGTGCATTGATACTATATTGTTTATTCCACACAATACCTCAACAGTGTATGATCAAATTATAGTTAAGCCGGTCATTATTTTGACTTACCCTCTTTTAGAGGGAAACTAGAGTGTGTGTCAAGCTTACACATCACAATTGTATCATGCAAAGTTTACCTGGGACAAGTTTTCTAGATCCAAGCTGCAAGATACCTGTTGGAATTCAAGAGGCAACAATACTACAAAGTGGGAAAGAGGTTTCAAAGTTAACCTGGATTTGACATTATGGTTGGAGTTGGTTTGTTTGCAAGATGTTGGATACCCCAACTTCCTTTTTATGATTGCGTGCAAGATTGAATCCTTTGGCATATTCCTTGCTCAATTGTCATTAAGTGATGTGTTTTCTCAGAAGTGTTGCACATCTATAAACTTTACTAGAGTTGTTCTTGAGTCTTCGGAGGTGGTTAGCTTTTCAAAGCACATACATACAAGAAGAGGAGAAATAATATGCCCGGCTAATTTGAAGTTATCTACTTCTGAATAGGGTGTTTCCATTCATAAACCTTACGACTCGCTCTACTTCTTTCTAGTGAACAAATTTGTGACTTGCCATGATTCGTGAGACAATTCCAACCCCATAACTATAAATTTCTTATTTAAATCTATACCCAATAGATTAGAATCTGCACAAGTAGAACTCCATTCTTTTTTCGAAAGAACCTGCAATCGACTTGTACCATGTTATTTACTCTTTTATGTATTTATTCGTATCTTTGGTCTATGACATAAAGATGCAACAGGTTACCTTGCATTTTCTATTCTAACACTCCTAAAAAATAATAAAGTATCCCCAAATCCATCATTTCAAATGATCTATGTAGCTCATCTTTTGGTTTTTCAATTATCGAAGTTGTTACATATATTGATGAGAACTTCTACAACTGATACCACAGTGACAATATATGTTATAGCTTTATCCATGTTTCTTTGAAGGTGTTTCTCCTTCAGTAGAGCAACAATACGCTGTAGTTTCTATTTAGGGAAGAAGTGTACCTAGCAGCAACCTTGGCTTGTGTGCAGATGGGTTGAATGCACATTAGACTCTATCTATTGTTTTGAAGGTGTTTCTCCTTCAACAATACTTCATCATAGTAGATACTTTAGGTCTGCACCTTTAGTAGATGCTTGCATCCTTGGGATACATGTTGTAGATTATAGTTTTCCTATGAGGTTGTAGCAGCGATGAAGGAAGTGCATCGATTTTAGGCATATTTAGTATGTTTTTATAGTTTGACTTAGATGCTCACTTTTCTTAATTTAGGTGTTTTTCTTAGTTCTATTTTATGGACAGATTTATCTTTAAGAAAAGGGCACAGTAAAGAAGGGTTTTATATTTTGAGCACGGGACACACTTCTAGGTAGGAGGTACTCTATTCTAGGAAGCTTTTGCCATGCAAGTTAGGTGCTTTATCTGAGAATCCCAAGAGGTGCTATTGTAGCAATAAGAAATTCATTTGTTTTTAGTTCTTCATTAGTGCATTGATAGTATATTGTTTATTCCATGCAATACCTCAATATTGTATACAACCATATTTAGTACGCTTTTATAGTTTGACTTAGATGCTCACTTTTCTTAATTTAGGTGTTTTTCTTAGTTCTATTTTATGCACAGATTTATCTTTAAGAAAAGTGCCCAATAGAGAAGGGTTCTATATTTTGAGCACGAGATACACTTTTAGGTAGGAGGTACTCTATTCTAGGAAGCTTTTTCCATGCAGTTTACGTGCTTTATCCAAGAATCCCAGGAGGCGCTATTGTAGCAATAATAAATTCGTTTATTTTGAGTTCTTCATTAGTGCATTGATATTATATTGTTTATTCCATGCAATACCTCAATATTCTATACAACCATATTTATTATGCTTTTATAGTTTGACTTAGATGCTCACTTTTCTTAATTTAGGTGTTTTTCGTAGTTCTGTTTTATGCACAGATTTATCTTTAAGAAAAATGCACAATAGAGAAGGGTTCTATATTTTGAGTAGGGGACACACTTCTAGGTAGGAGGTACTCTAGGAAGCTTTTGCCATGCAGGTTAGGTGCTTTATTTGAGAATCCCAAGAGGCGCTATTGTAGCAATAAGAAATTCATTTATTGTTAGTTCTTCATTAGTGCATTGATAGTACATTGTATATTCCATGCAATACCTCAATATTGTATGATCAAATCACATTTAAGATTGCCATAATATTTTAACTTACCATATTTTAGAGGGAGACTAGAGTGTGTGTCAAGCTTGCACATCACAATTGTATCATGCAGAGTTTACCTGGCCTGAGTTTTTTGGATCTAGGCAACCAGATATCTATTGGAATTCAAGAGGGAACAATACTACGAAGTGGGAAAGAGGTTTCGCAATTAACCTACCTTTCACATTATGGTTGGAGTCGGTTTGTTGCAAGATGTTGAATACGCCAACTTCCTTTTTATGACTATGTGCAAGATTGAATCCTTCGACATATTCCTTGCTCATTTGTCATTAAGTGATGGGTTTTCTTAGAAGTGCTTCACATCTATAAACTTTATTAGGGTTGTTATTGAGTCTTTGGATGTGGTTATCTTTTCAAAGAACACACATACAAGAAGATAGGATATAATATGCCCGACTAATTTCAAGTTATCTTCCTGCAAATAGGGTGTTCCCTTCCATAAACTTGACGACTTGCTCTACTTCTTTCTAGTGAAAAAATTTGGGACTTTTCATGAATTGTGAGACAATTTCAACCCCATAACTATCAATTTCTTATTTAAAGTTATACCCACTAGATTAGAAACCACACAAGGAGAATTCCATTCTCGTTTCAAAATAACATGCAATCGACTTATACCATGCTATTTAATATTTTGTGTATTTCTTCGCATCCTTGGCCTGTGACATAAAAATGCAACAAGTTACCTTGTATTTTCTATACTAACACTCCTAAAAAATAATAAAGTATGCTCAAATCTGTCATTTCAAATGATCTATGCATCTCCCCTTTTTGTTTTTCAATTAGCAAAGTTGTTACCTATATTGATGAGGTCATCAACAACTGAGGCCACAGTGACAATATTTGTTGGAGTTTTATCCGTGTTTCACTAAACGTGTTTTTCCTTCAATAGTACTTCATATCAATAGATCCTTTCAATCTACACCTTCAACAAATGCATACAGCCTTGGGATACATACTATAGATTCCAGTTTTGCTATGAGGGTATACCAACAATGAAAGAATCACATCAATTCTAGGCTTCTTGTTGTTGTATGAAAGCATGCTTGTCTATTGTTTTCCAGACTTATATAAAGCCATATTTATTATACTTTTATAGTTTGATTTAGATGCTCACTTTTCTTAATTTAGGTGTTTTTATTAGTACTATTTTATGCATAGATTTATCTTTAAGAAACGTGCACACTAGAGAAGGGTTGTATATTTTGAGCAGGGGACACTCTTCTAGGTAGGAGGTACTCTATTCTAGGGAGCTTATGTCATGCATATTAGGTTATTTATGCTAGATAGGGTTCCATGTCCTTGCCTCCTTGATAAAGTCCCTGCCAAACAAGACATTGGTGGATAGAGTTCCAAGTCCCTAAATTTTCCAGAAACCCACCTGACCCTAGCTATCTAGCCTAAACTCCTTTACATTCCAATCATCTCTTGGCTATGATTTCATAGAGAGATCCCTCTCTAGTTTGGTATGGCTAGCTACCAAACTCAAAGTGTGGTCTGTGGTTACCTCTGTCGATCTCTTCACCAGCCTAGGACATTATGTAGGATAAAAAAGGGCATGAAAACTAGGGAGTGCCAAGGTGTTCTAGTCAATGTAAGGCTCCCAAGTCATGGAAAAATGCAATGCTATTTGTGAGGTCAAGATTGCCAAGGAGTATTAGGGAGTGTTAGGGCATGCTAAGATGTGCCAGATAGTATGAACACATGTCAGACAAGATAAGATGTGCCAAGTGCTAAGGCAGGCCAAGATGTACAAGGGTTCCAAGTCCCTGCCTCCTCTTCTTCCATATGATATCCACTTATGACATTTCATTTGAAATATTTGGTGCATTTGATAATTATAGGTCATTTATAGGTTATAAATATCTTTAGAGTTTCACTTCTAATTGAGTATTCAAATGAAGATATTGATTCCCTTATACATAATTATTTTTCCCTCCACCTAATTTTCATAACTTCAATAACCATTAGGTAGGGACCTACATCTTCGATGTTTCTCTGCTTGTTTAGTAAAATATTACTGATACATTAATTTATTGAAAGTTGTAAAATTTACAATTTATGAGGTTTCAAGGTCTAATTTTAAAAAATATAATTCTTTAAAGGGTGCTAGCTCAATGGAAGAGCACTTGCTTTAGATGCAGGAGGTTGGTGGTTTGCTTCCAACGTGCCTTGACATCCATATGGAATGGTAACAATCAATTTTTGGTGACAGAGGCTCTTTTGACCATCACCAATGAGCTTTGGTGACAATTTTCAACCCTCAACAAAAATATGAAATGGTGATGATCAATAAATGCCACCATATATTTGCATCAATAGTGATGACCGTCAAAGGTCTGTAAGCATAAATCATTACTGTTTGTATGAAATGGTGATGGTCATTTTCCATCATTATAATCATTATTTGTGATGGACATTGAATGTCACCACAACACCTATACTTCTAGAAATGCGACTTTTGGTGATGGTCAGTGAACGTCACCATATATATGCACCAATAGTGATGGCCATTAAAGATCCATCACACTAAATAATTATTCTTCATATGCAATGGTGACGGTCACTACCCATGATTATAATCAATATCCGTGATGGACCTTGAATGTCACCATAACACTTATACTTTAGGCAATGCCACCTTTGGTGACGTTCAGTTTTTGGTGATCGAGGCTATGGTCTATCACCATTGCTCATATGCAATGGTGACAGTGACTATTCGTCATTATAAATAATTATTGGTGATGAAATTTGAATGTCACTACAACACCTATACTTTTGGCAATGCCACCTTTGGTGACGTTTAGTTTTTGGTGACGGAGGCTATGGTCCATCACCATTGCTCATATGAAATGGTGATGGTCATTATCTATCATTATAAATAATTATTGGTGACGAACTTTGTATGTCACTACAACACCTATACTTTTGGCGACGCCACCTTTCATGACATTCAGTTTTTGGTGATGAATGCTCTTTTGACTGTCACCAATGAGCTTATGGTGACATTTTTCACTCCTCATCAATGTCCTTTTTTCTTGTAGTGTTTGTACCATTTTGTGGACCTGACTCCTACCTCTATATACAAAACCACAATAATAGTACTCCACATAAAATTTTTAGAGTTTTTTACATTATGAATGCATTAGATTTTATAATATATGTATCTTGCGTTTGATATATATTATACTATAAGATTGTTGTCCTTATTCAATACTATCACTATATATATAGCATAAGGTTATTGTCCCCTTTCATTTGTTGTGGCCCCCTTCAATCTTACTACTGTATATGGATATGGGGCACATATTTGCTCACATATATCATTCATGTTGGAATATTAGTTTGGTCCCTTACGATTTTTTATTTTATTTTTTCCAAAAAAATCTTCATATTAGACTTTGGGGTTTCCTATGCACTAACTCCCCCCCCCTCTTCAATCCTATCAATATGGGGCACATCTTTGAAATTGTATATATATATATATATATATATATATATTGTTCACATTAGACTTTGGAGTTTCATGGGCACTCAATTTTGACTTTGACTTCCACCACCAAAGCATCCAGATGTCATCAAGATTCCTTATTATGTTCCCCTATCTATATATTTGGATTATCTGTATAATTACATGGTAGAGTTTGACAACAAAATTTTGTTGATAACTATGCAGCTTAATACCCTCTCTTGACCTAAAAAAAAAAGTCCATTGCACATGTGGTAGCAAGTTCAATGGCTCAAAAATGGACCTAGAAAAATCCAAGGAGGAGTGACTATAAATGGTGTTCCTAGAGTTCTTCAGCCCTGGTGAACTTCACCATCTGATGGAAGGAGCTAGAGGTCGTCTTCAACGAGTTATAGAGGCTCTTACAGAAGAATTTCGAAGATCTTAGACAAATAAATAAATTTACATAAATTCTCTTTTGATATATTTTTTCCATGTTTTTCATTTCCTCGTAAACATGGTTTGAGTCTAAATCTTACAATCTTGAAACCTTAGAAATCATGGAAATAAGAAAAGAAATTTTCAAAAAATAACCAGGCGATCTAATTTAAACCCCGAAAACAAATGTGATTTCATGAATTCTCAGTGAATTCTCAAGAAGCAATGAAGGGCAAGAATTTGAGCTTGGTCGGGTGATTTTACCTGACATAAAATTCTTCTTGGTGGAACCCTAGAACATTTAAATACATTTTTTTTTGAAGAGAAAAATAAACATGAAGCTTGCAATATACAATATTTTCTACTCTTTTTTACATATTCAGAAATGGAAACAACTGCTACCAGAATATTTGTACAGCAGAAAGTCTATTGTCACCTTGGTTCCTTCAACATTGATGTCCTCGCAACCCACATCAAATTTTGGGTCAATCTTGCTAATAAAATCCGTGGCACATATTTTTTTTTTAGGTTTTCACCTTTAGTAGAATTGAATGACGGAGCATAAATATTGAACACAGGAGATCTACCATCTTGTCAACATAAATGGAAAGTGAACTTCTCTTGTCCATACTCTAGCCTTGGTAGAGGTCTTTTGCTTTTTATTTCAATGTTACTAGGATACTAGTTAAATGCCTTTAATATACTTTTTATTTGGATACTATTTTACTCTATTTAATATTTTTTATGAGATAATACTAAATTTCCCTAACTAAGTTGTTAGATATGTTATTAGAAACAACTTGAATCAATTATTTTCTCTTCAGAACTGTAGAATTATGATTATTATTTTATATGAGAAACATAACTTAAAATAACTTGAAGTGGTTTTTCTAATTGTGTAACATGTTCATTGTTTTAGAGAAGAAAATGTAAATAATTTGGGAAATGGAGTTTTATTATTTAGGATCATTTCACATGTTTTTTAATTAAATACTTGTCATAAACCTCCCCTCTAAGCTAGGAATTTTTTAAAAAGTTTATCACAAAAATGTTTAGTAAGAATAGTTTTAATTTGCTAATGCAACAGATTGTACCTCAAAGGTGATGGATCCTATATAGTCCCTTTCATGAGCGTATATTTTAAAATTTTCTGAGAAAGAATGTTAATTTGACATTGTTCATATGAAACTTTTATTTGAAATATGCATAACAATTCTAGTAGGTTGTGTATCTATTTTTTTGTATAATTCAAATGTTGAGGGCATTACTTTTTTCAGTTTTGTTTATATTGTTCCATGACTTAAATTTTGGATAACTAGCTGAATTTGTGGACAAGGTTATGCCATTGGAGGCATAAGGTATGCCATAAAAGGAGGCATAGGTGAAAACAACTACTATCGTTGAAGTCATGAATGACAATCTTGAACATCAAGGATAATTATTCATTTAAAAATAAAAAAATGCATAGTGTACCTTTAATCTCATTCATCAATTTCGTGTAAATTTTACTAACATAAATTTTAGGCTATATGAATAAATATTGAGGTTCTTGAGATAAACATGTTCCAAAAGATGATTTGATATGATAACTCATTTCCCTTTTGTTGATTTCTATGTTGGTTCCCTTTTCCTGTTATGAGTGGTCTTCCTTTGATATAATTTTGGTTTCTACTTTGTTAATCGAGCTGAAATGTTTGATTCTCTCTTGTAGTAAGATTTCCCTTACCTAGGAGATCTATAGTCTGGATGATTTTGATGATCTGGTAAACTTTCGATTATATATTGATTGGAACTTGCAAATTATTTTCTGATGAGTGATCTGGATTTTTGGTACCTACTGTTTTCATATAACTTTTGTTGTTATATTATGTTGGTTTATGATATGGGACGAATTTTTATTAAATTTTTGCATGCATTGAAATAGTCTATTGCCTTCAAGTTTGTGACATGGTGATTTGTTGGGCAGATATTATGGGACCGATCATGCAATACCATTATTTATGTATAATGATATATGATTTTTTAATAGAGTGAAATTCCACAAGAAGATGCTATTTCAAAGTTCAAAGTAGAAGTATAGAGTTCTCAGGTCAATCGATATTGTAAAAGTATTTCTCTTATTTTTTTTCTTTTATATGTACTTAGGTTTTAGAAAATAATATTCTATGTCATTGACTATTTAGTTTAGAAACAAATTTTGAAAAGCAGGGTGTGTTTGTAATTGTGCATTTGTCCTTCAATACTGATATTATTTTCCATCTACATTTCATGACTTAGATATTAGGATACTAGTCGATTTTGAAAACATATGTCTTGGTGTTATGCATGGTGAAAGAGGTGATCTGTATGATGTAGTTAATGGATGTCTCAAATTCATAATATCGACACTGGCTTTTCCCTGTTGGTTATGTTCTTTTGGGTTTCTTAGAACTTCATTGTTTTCCACCCCATAAAACAAAACTATTTGTTCACAAGAGAATGGTAAAATAATATCTTGATGAAACTATTTAGGTCTTATGAAGAGGATGTACACTAAGTTATTAGTAGAAAATACTAGTTTCATTGGTTGAAAATGTATTCTTGGGTTTGTTTACAGATGAATAAGAAAATTTTTAATTAATCGGGAATCATCGAAGCATAATTAGGAGATTCCACAACAATATAGAATATTCTTGATCATTCCTTCTTTCTCTTTTGTTTTTTTGATAGTGAAATTACTATGGTTCTTTTTCTTACTCATTTTTGGTTTTGATACTGAATATGACTATGCACGATATTAGGATGGGCATGGCCTGATATGTGGCTATATTGTATTTGGATCTAGATAAAGTGAAGTAACCACATCTCGATATGATCAAGACATGCTCAAGATATCTTTTGAATATGTCTTACATGTATATAATGCCATATCCTCATAAAACAATATGGTACAGACAAATATTCCATCATATATATGACAGAGAGCAGTTTTGGCTAGATCATTTAGCATAAGATATTAAAACAAAATACAAATGTAGAACATTAAAAACAAATGCAAAGAATAATAAACGTTAAAAACATTATGATGGCACCAAACATAATATTAAATATGACATAAACATCGAGCAAACACAAAAATTTATCAAATTAACACATGAACATACACAAAAATAATCAAAGAGAATGAGAAAGAATGATTGCTTGGTCATTGAGTGCTGCAATGTCTCAATACATATTATATGAGAGAGGAGTACATTACATAACTCCTGAATAACTAGCCATTCAATGACTCTAAAGAGTCATTTATTAGGATCAGACTATTTAGACCCTCCATCATGGTTATATTATGTGAATCTTCTCGTTCCAGAATCCAAAATAAACAAAAAATATATATGCCAAATAAGGTGCTTCAAACCCACTTCTAGGAAATGGATTCCATTAGCTACTATAATTTTGTTTTATATGGCATATTTTTTGTAGACCACATTAGTCACCAGCCTTCTAGTTAACCAATGAATCACCCACCGTATGAGAACCAATTTTGGCAACATAAAACGCTTCCAACACTAACTTAGAACTTAGCTTACTTTCTCAACTCACCTCCCCCATACCATAGTAGTCTAACATATCAAAAAACAAATTATCCTCTTCCACATGGAACTAGTAGTTTACATGTTTGTTCTAAGATGGTTCTCCATTCACCTTCAAACAAATGAGCTCCAGATTGCTTGATTGAAGGTAGGGTGTGCCTAAATTGTGAGAGATTCCAAAGTTTGGCAAGTCTCTTACAAAGATACCATTCATGGAGGAGAGATAAATATTTCTAGAGAACACCTATCTCACAAAGGAGTGTTAGACATTAGCAACATTTCTCAAAAGATGGTACACTCTTGCATTGACATTATTCAACAGTTCTAGATCAACATTAATGGCAGAATAGATGAGGTGCCACAGTTACAGTAGAATAGGTCTCCAAGGAGACCCATCATTAAGAAGAATTTAATGTGTGAGTGATGGCATGCACTATCATTAGAATTCATGTTCCATCTAGAACCTATTTTTTGCTTTTCGTTAGGTGCAATTTTGTCTCGAGTTCATAGTAGTCTACTTTAGTGTAAGAGTAGTTTTGTTCTTCGATATTGTCTTATGCATGTGTGAGGCTTCTGAAAATAGATATAGCACAGATCCCTATGAGGTACATTCATGCAAGCATATCCTGTTTTTTGTGGTTGATACATCTTGTGTTATGTTTAAACTTGCATGAGGCACACTGATCTAGCAGATCATGAGTTAGATTTTGATGTTTTTAGGAGGCACACTATAAAATGGAGATAAGGTGACTTGACCATATTTATTGTATCCCCTATTTCTCTTAAGACTAAAAAAGGGAAATAGGGTGACTTCACTATATACTAAACTTTTGTAAGGCATTTATTTAGAGTGCAGTGTAGTGTAATTCATATTTCCCTAAGTAATAAAGTGCGATGACAATTTAAGTGCTGCATTTTCTTGTTGTTACGTAATTTCCAGAACTGGTTTTTTATGAGGATTTAGTTTACATAATATGTTGTCTTCAATTACTCAAATTATGCACTAAGTTTAAGTTATAACCTTTCTTTTGAATAGATAAGTTTGCTTTGAAGGTAGCATAAACAGTTTTATTAGGATTTTTCCTATTAGGAATTGCAAATTTGTATGCCAGTGAATTAAATTCCAACAGCAACACCATCACACTTCACTATATAAGTTTATTCATATTCACTCTCTTTGGTAATCCTCTTTTCTTCATGAAAATCAACATATCAAGAATAATAAATATGCTATTTTCCTCTACTAGATCATCTACTCTTAATCATCTACCAATCTGATGAGCCATATTCTTCGAGACCCATAAGGATTATCATTTTTCTCTTTTTGTCAACAATAAAACATTTATTATTATTGAATCCAACACATAAGCGTAGACTATTATTCATAATCCAAGTATATTCTTCTGCAAACTAGAGGCAATAGACATTTCTATTACATAAACAACAAAATTTTATCTCTCATCTAAACTTGCTCATTTATCTTCCCTTCAACTTCATTCCTATTGACAACTCAAGACAAGTTTGTCCTTTCATTTAAAAAACTATATACCAATATTTCCTATTAGTAGCACACCATGGTGCATCTAAATCAATATTCCAATTCCCAGTGACTCCTTTGTCATTGGCCCTAACTACATGGAACTCTCTTCCTCTTTATATTAAGATAGATTCATATGTTTCTTCCCAAACCGATATTTGGAAGAATACCCTTAGTTTTCTTTTTATACTCAACTTTGTTTCCTAGAAAACTTGGCCTTATGTCACACCTTACCACAATAAAAACACCTGATATGTCTTCCAAGATTTTTAGCATTTCAAACAACACACGCGTTTCCATCGTTTTGCCAATATGTAAGCTTGCAAGGGTTATCTTCGGCCTTGAATTCTGTCTCTAAGGCTATCTCTGATTCTCCATTTTCACTTCTTCCACCAAGATGCTTTTTCCACCCTCCTATTTGAAAAAGTTTGTTGTTAAACTCCTTAAATCTTAAATTTATATCTTCAATGAATCAATAGTAACGATCTAAATTTCCTCAATTTTCATAAGATGACAAAATAATCTTGAAAGGAATTATCACCGGATCTTCTTCATCCATCTATCTTTTGATTTTAACTCATCTCTTACATCTTGGATTTTTAGGAAAACGGTCTTGAAGGAAATCACATTCCTTCAATTTTATTAAAAGCAATATGTTATTTAGGAGGAATTCCCTAAATTTATCCAATGTTTCATGCATATTCCTCACACATCCCTAAATTCTAAAAGTGTCATTTCCATATTGAACTGTACACATCATCTCGGTGGTCACAACGAGCTTAATAAGAACTATAACGTCCTGATTATTCTCAATGTACATCTTTCTTTAAAGCCTTCCTTTGAGTCTGATCACCTCAATTTAATCATCATCACTCATTCTTTATATAAATAATTGTCTGTTTTGAAAGTAGCATAAATAATTTTATTAGGATTTTTCCTATTAGGAAGTGCATATCAATATGCCCAAGGATTAAATTCCATGTTCCAATAGGAATAATATCCCACTTCACTGTAAAATTTTCTTCATATTCACCCTCTCCAAGTATCCTCTTTTCTTCATGAAAATCGACAGATCAAGAATAATGAATATGCTACCTACCTTTGCTATATCATCTTCTCTTCATCATACACGAATGTGATGAACAGTATTCTTCCAAGCCCCCATGAAAGTTGCCATTTTTCTCTATTTGTCAACAAGAAAACATCTATTATTGTTGAAGATAACACATAAGCGTAGACTATGTTTCATAATGTAACTAACTAAAGTCTAAAAGTAGATTTTTCTACAAATAAGAGACAATAGACATTTCTATTATATCTTATTTTCCCATGATATTAACCCATCATATTAAGAACCCATGGTATTCATGTTGAATATAGTTTATTTAAAGGGGGGAAATTAAACTAGAATATATCCATCTTAACTCCATATGTACCAAGCACTGGGAAAGATTGAATCTCTTGAGATGCAAACTTCTTTTATACTGAAGAGATTTGATCCCTTTGGGTGCTAAGTAGGTCCAAAGTTAAGATGGGTATAGGATGGTCACAAGTACATGGAATAACAAGCATGATTACAAACACAAATGCTATTGGATAGCCCTGAACTCTTATGGGGGGCAATCACAACACCCATATTTTACCGACTTTACAAGCCACTGATCATAGTAGTTCTAATATCTAAAATATAAAAAGATAGTGTTGTTGCATGAAGTTTAAATAATGTGTAACTTTTTATCACCATACATTCATTTATGTAGCATACATTGTTGTATTTAAACGTTGTCATGTGGAAAATAAAAATGTTCAATGACTTTATTTCATCAAGAAATTATATTTGGACTTGAGTTGATTAAGTTCTTTGAATTCAGGAAACTCTTATTTAGAACTTGAATGAAGATGCTTATGTTAATTTTTTGTGTTAGTCGTATGGTAAAGAAGATAATACATCATTTTAATACTATTTGTTTTTAGTTTCAGAGATTCTCTTGGAGTTTCTACTAGAAAAGAACCTACCTATTACCTCCTTCATGGTTTGTACTTCCCATATAGCTATATTTGGAAATATATTTTTGAACCTTCTTTGTTCATAATGCAAATCAAGACGGATTTGAAAGTTGTTAACCACACTCATTGTCGAACTGGGTTCTAATACTACATATTTGTCTCTGTAGATGATCATAAAGGGCTTTAGGAACTTGTCTTATTCATAAATTATTGTCTCATTAAAATTAGAGTCAAGGCAAGAGGATATTGTTGAGAGGCATGCTTTTTGAGGTAACAACATTGGCTAATTATGCCTTTTTGGCACAACATGGAGAAAATAAAAAAAATGAGGCAAATTCCGAGAATAAAATTAGCAAAATTTTCTTAAATAGAGTGGTTGTAGTTCATCAAGTTCTTCAATTATTAAGGTGAGCCTAATAAGGGAATGCATGCAGAATTAGCTAAACTTGAATTTTATGTTCTCTCATCAATGCCTTCACAATATCAATGGTGTTGTGATATCTACCAGTCACTAGGGGAACACAAACATGTGATATCCTTTGCAAAAATCTTTCCTGAATGTTCTGGTCCCTTCTAAATTAATGAAAGTGCTCAATAGGTAAGAGAGCCAACAAAATTACCCTCAAGTGTCAAGTTAGAATCCCCCAAGGCTGTTATTGGTAACTTGCTTGTTAATTTCATATGTGGCGTTATGACACTTTTGCAAGTAGTCGGTCTAAATATAGTGTTGTAGCCTTATGAAACTTTTGCAGGTAGTGCTTCAAATGCCACTAATTTCTTGTAAGAATGGTTACCTTTATTTTAAGCCCTTTTCCCAAACATACTTCATTATAATATTTTTCTTTACTTTTTCTGGTTTATAAAATTGTCCACAATTGTATTAATAAATTAATATGTTAGTTTCAATACAACAAATAAGTGCTTCGTTGTTAACCCATACTATTCTTTTAGTTTTTTCTGATCCCTTAGGGAAAGTCTTCAATTTGGAATACTATCATAAGTTAAAGAAGATTGTGAATACACACTATGTTTTTAGTAGTTCAAACAATTTACTTGTTAAGAAGGCAGGTTCAAATGAAGCAAATCTTGGCATGTCATCGCGTATAAAAATTTCAACAAATATTGAAGATGACCTATGTTTTGTAGACAAAAAATGTGAGTGAAAGTGATGCGGTGAAGGAAGATGAAAGAAATCTATGGGATAGTATTTTATACTAGAAACTCATACTATGGTTGGCATAGGAAACATTGCGAAGAGAGATAAAACTAAGAAGAAGGGAATTCACCTTCAAAGGCATATACAACTTGATGATCCTACAAACAAATGGACACTTCCTGAATCAGGATCTGATTTGAGCATGAGTGAGGAGAGTAATTTATAGCTGGAAGGCCTCAGTGATAAGCCAAAAAAGTCAAGGATTGAGATATAAAATATTGTTGTAGATTAGTTGACATATTCAAATCTGTGTATTTTTGGGTATTAATGTTTCGAGAAGTATTTACAGTGAAGGGCTCCACTCTAGAGGAAATGACCAACCCTGGATTTGACCTGCAGGGAATGACATTCTGCAGCAATGTAAAATGGAATTTTTGCATGGAAGCTTTTGAAATATTCAAATGGGGCATGTTGTATTAATGAAGTTTGTATTGACAAAAAGGATGGAAGGTATGCTATGATAAAATATTTATATTTTAGGTCGACTAAAACATTGTATTTTTATATGAACATTCCTACATGCTCATGCTGTCCTTCTGAAATCCCAATTTCAAAATTTACTTGTATGTAAAATGGAAATCATACTCTTTGACATTAGTGTCCAATCATCCAATGTCGACAGATTTTGCAGCAACACAAAATGAAATTTTTATGTGGAATATTTTTAACTATTCAAATGGGCATGTTGTATTAATAAAGTTTGTATTGGAAAAAAGGACGACAGGTAGTCTATGAGAAAATATTGATATGTTAGGTCAATTACAGCATTGTACTTTTATATCAACATTCCTGAATGCTCATGTTGTCTTTCTAAAATCCCAGTTTCAAAATTCTTTCCTTGTATTTAAAATAGAACTCACACTCTTTGACATTGTTTTCCAATCATCCAATGTTGACAGATAACATGACATTGAAATTTAGAGTAGACGTGGAATATCTTTCACAAATTTCAAAGTGTTGTGCATGGCTGACATCATTTCATCACAATGATGGCACAGTGGTATAATGTTGAGATGACCATTCAAAATGTTGAGATCTAATATAAGCCCTATATTATTGAGAAATACCTATATTAGATCTATATTAGATAACAATTTTATGCTCATGGTTCTTCTATTGTGATTCATTTGATTGACATCAAGCATTCTGACTTTTAAGGATTTCAACCATGTATAATATAGTCTAATCTGCATGAGGAATGTTTTTTTTTTTTTGGGTTTCTGGGTCACATTTCTTTCTGGATTTTCATGTTAAGGGTTTTGTACAATATCGTCTCTAACATTACCTCTCTAATGCCTCAAATATGATTTTTGGTAATTGTTTCTAATTTTCGTTTAGGGAATTCACTCATATTTCAGAGAAGATACAATTCACTATGAATATGATCAAAGTGTTGAATGATTGAGGCAATAACTCACTAGATACTTTATCATCTCAACCTCCTCATAATTGTATTATACTTTTCATATTCAATTATGCGGAAATCCATAGGCCTTTTGCAGCTTTACTCTTTATGGAATCAAGATGTATATGGCATGATATGATGAAAAATAAATTGTTTTGAATCTTGGATAAGGGTTTTGTTCTGTCTATCCCTTGAGACACTAACTTAGAGACTATTTTGTTGGTGTATCGACATAATTATGAATTTTATCCTATGCACAGACATTGAAGCCCATTTCGACCCTCTAACAGTCAGAAACTCTTAAAAAATCCACAGTCCTGAAGAGACCTAGATTGTTGATTCTTGTTTCCTTCTTAAGGAGAAACTGAGCTCTCACAGAGATAAATTCGCTAGTTAAATTTGCATTTCACCTTGGATCTGTGTTTAAAGATATCTACTCTAAAGTGCGAAGACTCATCCTTGGATGAGACTAAAGTTGTCTAAAATAACATATTTGAAGTATACTTTGATGCTTCTCCACTCATATCGAAGTCCATTCATTTTCCCCCAAATTATAAGTATAGTCTGATATAGGCTTTTTTCAATAATATAGGGCTTTTTGATTTCTTAGAAATGGGTTCCAATATGTTGGTTTCAAAGTTTATTCCATTATTTTGATAACATATACTACCATATCATATAACTTCTTGCATTTGTTGATAAATCATGAGCCACTTAACTCGCAAGAATGTGAAAAATTTTAGTGCCTTTGTATAATGATCCACCTCTTGGGGATTATTGCACAATAGCTTCTTTGCCTCCAAAACATCTATAGAATGGACCACATCCATAGCCGAGAAATCCTCACAGAAACTGTAACCTCCCCTTTTAAGTGTCTATCTTCCCTTTCCTCGACCATAAACTATAATTTTGTTGTCATATAATTTAGTAGAAGGATTTGGGTTAGGAAATAGAAACGCTAATTCATTCATTGTTGAAATTCCTAGGTCATTTTTGCAACTATTTTCCCTATACCTTTCTTCAATAGAAAAAATTCCTCCAAATTTGTCCTTGATACATCGATATTGGAGTTCACCTTCAAATACATGTGTTGTCTCTTTCATAGGATTTAACATCTTTCCAATATCTTTATTGACCTTTAGGTTTCCTCTAGATAGATTTTTGAAAACTTCAACTAGATGTGGATCCTCTAAAGAATCAACCGCTTCTGTGTCTTCATCCTTATGTGCCTTCTCATTTAAATGTACTAAGCCTTCAGTCCTACTTGTATCCACTTTAGGTTTGTCATTACTTCTTCCCTTCTTGGTAGCCCAAGAGTTCTGTTGTTACCTTTATGAAGGCTTGGCTATAGTCTTCAAATTTATGATTTTGAAACATTTTTCCTAGTTACTGTAGACCTACTTATTCTAGTTCCATAATTCTTCTTTTCAATTTTTTCTAGTCCCACAGCTGGCCAGGAGCATGCTCTAATATCACTGTGATGTACCAATTCTAAGTTATGAATTTTTTTCCTTCATAAACAAATTTTCTTCGACAAATTTTTACAAATAGTTAGAGTGAAATAATTTCATCAAACACTTGGCATGCAAAGTGAGGGAATTAATATAACAAGAGGAAATAAGAGGCACACATAATTTTTTTTCTTAATTCAAAGAGTTGTTACAATATAGGAAGATCAAGGAAACTGGAGATCCACTTCGTGTAAAATTTTGACCATTCTCGACCCACTTTTATAAATTGGTATAAACATAGAAATAAGCTACAAAATGTTAGCCTCCTTCAGAAATTTTGAACCCTTTAATGTTGCTTCTCAGTATAGAGAATTTGGCCTTAAATTTCTATAGGAAACATATGTATTATCTCAGCTTTAGAATATGATGATTGATCTCCAGTCTGTCCTCCTAAAAACATTGATATATGGTGTCAAATTATAGGACAATCAACCCTAAAATATCACCCCTCCCTTAGGAATATATTATTACAGACTGGAGATCAATCATCATATTCTAAAGCTGAGATAATACATATGTTTCCTATAGAAATTTAAGGCCAAATTTCCAAAACTCATATATTGAAACCAATTCCCAATACATCTTTCAAATAAAAAAACCCTATTTTTACTAGGTATCCCATATTTTTACTAAATACCTTTTTTAGAACCCCCAATACATATAAATGACCCCATATAACTCCAATATATTGGCTCTATGTTTTAGAGTTGTAAAATCCCCTTATGAATGAATGTTCTGATATATTGGTCAACAAGGTGAAGTACTTGTTCACAAAGTTTGGATATGTATTTTTTATAAAAACCAGTTTTTAAACTTAAAGGAATCCACAAGAAATAAAAAAAGGATAAGGCTTGAGCCCTAGCTATAGGCTTTGATGATTCCTATACCTCATGTCTCCTCGAATGCAATAGGTGTTTTTGTTGATGTGATGGAAGACTTTTCCTCCTCCCTTATTAGCCTAGATAATTTTGGATAGATTTATCATGACATTGCTATGCATTAGAGGATGAACCCAAATAGGATGAATGTATATTGGGTGGCACTACAACCTTAGTTCATATTTGAAATCTAGTAGTGTTAAACATTACCTTGGTCAAGAATTATTAAATTACTTTCCCACTCCCTGAATGACCATGTCCAAAATATTCTTGTGTCCAGCCTGGAAGTTGAAGGGGATACCAATGAATTTACATCTATGACCATGTTGAATTTAGGATTAGATTTGATCAACTAACAAAATAGTGTGGTCTCACAAACATTATATGAAACCCTTGCCTGTGTTTTAACACATTGAATTCATTTTCTTGGAGTTGGGTAGGTTTGGAGGCAGCCCATCATATTTTCCACTCATTCATGTTCCTCTGGGACGTGAGGAATCATCTACAAAAGGCCCATTAATTGGGTTCCTAGTTCCTTGTTTAGGGACGGGAGTTCCTTTGATTAAATCTTGTCCACTCTATGTGATATATATCACGCAGCCCAAGAATTAAACTTCCATTAATTATAGAGTTGGGGTTAATATGATCTCTTATTAGATAGATGTAACATGCCCTACTTTTGTTTTGCTTTTGGTGATACATAGAAAATGGTAAAACGACTAATAATTTCTTAATTAACTAAAAAAACTCAACAATTTGTCTTTTAACACTGTTACCATGCAATATTGTGGAGAATCATACCACATTTTGAGGCTTATTGTCTAAGAAAGATTTTCCGTGTTTGTTAGAAAAGCTAGATTCTGAACTAAGAGAAATCTACAGGACATAAAAGAAGATATATCTTATAAGGTGTTGAATTGGATTGAATGAAAAATTTATAAATACCATCCAAAGAAGCTGTAGGAGGCAGACAAACAATGGAGCCAATACTCATAATAAACAATTTTTTCTTTGTATCAAAACTTTCCTTGGAGGCTAGGCTATTCTTCCTTGATGTAACTTTAGTAGCTTACTTGAGTGACGAGACTTAGGCCTAGTTTATTTTGTATAATATTTATTATATATGTAAGTTTATTACAATGAGGTGGGTGAAATACTATCACTCAAAACTCATAAAATATTTCTATCCACCAATTTTATACTCTTGTATATTCCTAATATAATATAGAGTGTGCAATGTTATTTTTTGTCGCACTTTCTTTCTTGTGTGACTATTCTCCTTTCTCTTTCAATACATGCACATGTCAACAAGGTTTATTTTCATGTTTCTATTGTAGTATGAGTTTTGTTTTGGGTTGAGTTATTATTTTGGAATTTTCTCATAAAGTGTATTCCTATTTATTCAGTTGAACTGTCTTGCATTCAATTCTTTCAATGAGTGGGTATTGGCTATAGGAACCACATATATAACAATGAAACCTTTTGATCTATGCAAGATAACCAATTTTTTGCATGCCTTTCCTTGTCACAAGTATGTGATTTGTCTGGGTTTAATTGATTTTCTTGTTTGTGGAAGTATCATCCTGAATTTCTATGATGTATGTGGAAACTTGAAATGTTATATCTCTTTATGTAGAGGTACTTCGACATTTGAATGAAAATGGATTTCTTAAAATAGAATATAAGGTATTGAATATCCATTTATTCCTCTTAAAATTCATTGTAAAGAAGAGATTTTTCCTCTAGTATTTTTACCATTTTATTTAGCATACACATGGTAGCTACTGATGTGCTACTCCTTTTCTCATTATGTTTGGAATTTATACCGATTGACTAAGTGTTTTTTGTAGCTGCATTGTTGTTTATTTATACTGATAACTTCATTTCCATTTTGTGTAGTTACCAATACAAATTAATCTTCATTATACCAATAGAAATTAAGATTCATTGTGTAGCTTCATTGTTTGTTTTATATGAATAATTAGTTTTGTGTAGCTTCATTGTTGTACAATGATGATTATAAGAGAGTATTAATTCTTACGGTTTATGAAAAATATGGATTAACATTAGGATTTATAAATATTGGGGATGTCTTTTTTTTTAAACAAATATTTTTTAGTATGTAAATGAATATGAAAGAAGAAAATCAAGTGGGTACATTTGGTTAGATACATCGGAAGGGGATATAAATGACACAATGATAGAAACAATTCCAAATTTCCATTTGTTTGGCATATATGACATTTTTGGTAGGTATCTGGAGATAACATGTGAAAATGATACCGTGGAGTATAACTAATTAATGATACGCTTATTTTTTTATTTTCTTTTACTCACAAAGGAGAGGCAAGGCCAAGATGCATCCAAAAAATCACTAAGCTAGGAGGAGGTTTACTTCCTCTGGAGCCCAAGGATCATGGCATATTGGGGCATGCTACGCACCCACATGTATGGGTAACCATAGGAGCATTTTTTTCTTCTATGATGCAATTTTCGAACCAATTGTCATATATTAATTATTATATGTTGTCTTTTTCTTTCCATTTGATTTCACAGGATATCTACAACTTGATCTTTCTAGATTGTAACTTCGCTGACATGATTGTTATTAGTTTTCCAAGGTGTTCTTTTTCTATGCTGATGTTTTATTTGTTTTGTTTATACAGGTCACCTGGCAATGTAGTGGCCACTATTGGCCAACTGAAGAAAACTTGTTCGACTTTCTTACATTTCTAGGGAAAAATGCCATTGACATAGCTCATGTTGATGTATATGTCATAGAAATCCTTTAGAGTCTAGTTTTGTTTATATTCTACTGTTCATCATATTTCATGTCTTATATTCTACATTATATCTTCTTTCATTTTAAAAGAGGAACTCAGTATTAATGGTCAAAAGTAGGAATTGAAGAAAGAGGAGAACAATAACATTGGAGTGACAAATGCAAAAAAGCGAGAGAGAGAGACAAGAATTGGTCTAGTGTTACCCTTAAAAGAAAATCTCTCACATGAGACACATAAATAGATACTAATGATCAATTCTTCAGAGTTGGTAAATTCACTTACAATTCCTTGTGAACACAATGATAATATATTGAAGTTATGCAATATTTCATGTGTAAATTGTAGTCCAACCAATATTGAGTTGGAAACTTGTATTGTGATACTTGACATTTTATATAATATAATTTATGTGGTTGAAATTATTTATAGTTGCACTTGATATTATTTAGTATTGTAATTAACATATATAACTTTTTGTTTTCATATTAGATGAACATGCACATGGTATGACGTTTTTTTTTAATTTAGCCGCAAAATGATACTAATTAATTTAAGCTGATTAATAATAAACATATAAAATCAACCTAAAACTAGTAAATTATTAGTTTATATTGATTAATATTGAACAAAAATAAAATGAATATACAACTAAATTAATCTTTTATAATGATTATGAATTAATGTAAATGAAATGAATATAAACTACTAAATTAGTCATTTATATAATGAATTTGAAATTACAAAAAAAAGATAAACGACTATTACAAATGACGACTAAATTTTTCATATATACGACTATTAGTAGCTAATTTATAGTATCTTATAACATGACTAAACTTAAGTCATATTTCTCTGGTCATTAATTTGTTTCAAACGATGACTAAAATTTGCATATATATAACTATTAATAGCCAATTTATAGTATGTTATAACACAACCAACATTTTGGTCATTAATTGGTTTTTAGGTGATTATATAGTAATATATTTTCTTGTATATTTGGTCATTAATTGTGGAAATTAATCACTAAATCAATGACTAAATTAATGACGGCATTAATGACTGAATATACTACTAGAAGATAAAATTGAGACAACCAATTAATGACTACGCTAAAATGACTAAAAGTTGGTCGCATTATAAGGTACTATAAATTAGCTACTACTTTTCAACAACTGAGAAATGGTCGTTTGTATGAAAAATTTAGTCCTTTTTTTAGTAACTAATTAGCCTTTTTTTACTAGTGTATCATGGAGAACTTATCTCTTATCCCTTCAACTCATACTCCCATCATATGTGGATCTCAAGCCTAAGATAGTAAATCCTAAACTATACCATCAAGGTAGGATTTTGGAGATTGATATTTCCCTCATGTTGCTTCCTTAAAACTCAAGGAGTCATCACATTCATGCATTAGGGGTGATGTTGAGGTGTGCTTTGTGACAAGGAAGGACAAGTCAACTTGGGGAGACATCTACAAAGTTAGCTATTGTTTATGGTTGTAAACTCTCTCCTATATTTTCCAATACAAAGAGTATCTTATTTTCCTATATCTATTGTGTTATGTTTGCAGCCATGTATTTCAGTACCATGCTGATTTGTTGAATATATATTTTTATTTTTGCTACATAAATGTTGTGTATCCTTTGCTTGTTTTAGTTGTATGTGTAGGTTGTAATTATACAAATTGGAGATAGAATTGGAGATTACAAGCGAGGAGGAAAGAAAGGGTTGCTACATATTCGAGGTAGGATTATTTTCCATACTCTAAACTCTCTAAGGAAAAGTTAATTCTTCTTTTCTTTTGTCGTTCTATATTAGACCACTAGATATAGGGAATTCACTTTTGTTTGAAATCGCGAAAATTTTGTGCAATAGGAGGTAAGGCATGTACCATATCTAAGGAAAAACCTAATTTCAACAGGGAATTTGAGAAGTGAAGGTTGTGTAACTACTGTTAGTGCCATTCTTTGAAGCCTTTCACCAGTGACCAAATATGATCTTATAAAGTGGTTTTAGGATGTTACAGTCAAATTTGGTCATTTTAAAGAATCTTCAAGTAAAATTTGGTCACAAGGTATTAGGTCTAGGGTTTCTTTTCACTCCTTTCAAAGTTAGCCAAATGTCGGTCCATGTCACCATTCAGCTGAGTGTACCATCATTCAGAGGGTTCTCATCATCATGTCAGGTACCAATGGGTAATTTTACACCTTGTTCATGCTTTAGTTGTGCCTAGGTAAGGTTCATTTCCCTCTCCTAGGGTTTTGAAGGTAATTTCTCTTGGATGGTCAAATCATCAACAAAAATTGTATCCTAATGTTCATACACCTTCCCCTATCCTTAATGTACCTTATTAAAGACCTCCCATCACTGATATCCCTCAATTTCCTTATTTTCTCACAAACCTTAGTTTCTTGCTACAATTTGACAGTTTTCTAGGCTAGGTCTGTGTTTTTCCCTTTTGGACCCCTTCCCCTCACTAAATCTTTAAAATTACACTTTCCCCTGCTTGCTAACATCCCTCCCTACTTCTAAAAATTTTCTAAAGAATTTATAAGCCCCTTTTCCTTTTCATTTCACTTCATTTCGACAAATCCCCTGCTCCATAAATCAAGATAGGTTTTACTCAAATGATGTTTCTGAGCAAGAAAAAATGAATTTGGAAAAATTGAGAGAGTTTTTTTCCCATAATATGCTAGGGTTAAAAAACATCCTTAAATTTTTACATAGGTGTCATGGTTTTAGAGAAATGTCAAAAATACCGTTGCCTCAGGAGAATTGATGAACCTCTGAAGTGACCTTGGGAAAATCAGGATTTCTCCTATCTTGGTTAGCCAAATGACTTGCTTGATGAGTCCAATGATAACTAGACGCAAAGAGACTTCCAATGAGCTATGAGTATCTTAATTTTGAGTTGAGGAAGACCTTCAAAAGTTGACTGCAACAGCATTGTGCCTTTAGGTAGCCTCATTTTCCACATTTTGACCAGTCTTGGGAGATTTGACTTGTGATGGGGAAAATGAACTCCAAACTGAAAAATTAAAGTTAGTTTCGAAATTAGAGTCAATAATATTTCCATCAAGCTATTGTACACCCAAGTTTGACACCAGAAAGGCCCTCAAAACGAGTTTGCAAAATGGTGTTATGCACAAAATTGGTGCTAAGCACCTATGACAGTTTTCCAGTGTAAAATTACACCGACGATACGCACCTATTGAAAACACTTCAAAATTGTTATCAAAACACCTCCAAAGCTATTTAATGCTGGTGCCAAGTAATTTTTCCATTCCTCCTTGCTAAGAAAGAAGTGTTCTTGTTTTCTTGAGTGTGTTTGGCATCATTTCATAACAAACCCTATTGGCATTGAGATTTCTCTCATAAACTCTAAATAAGATAACCTACCTCTCATAAGCCACTAAGGGTCATTAGCTACCTTTATCCTCTATTTACACTTGGTTATCAACTCTTCCTCACTATCTATCACTCCTCAAACTTCACTCCATTAAACCCGATTTTCTACATCAAACCCTAGCCCTATACCCTACTCCAAAACCCTAACTCCCACATCCTACTCTTTCACTACTCCTACTTCCCTATCAAACCCTTATCCTACATTCTAAAACCCTATTCACTCCCATAATTCCCCTCATTCCCTAAAACCTCAAAACCTCCACTCCCTCAAGCACTCATCATCCCCATACACCTCACCCATATTCTCTTTTAAAATCTCTTCATACTCTTCTTGTCCCCACCTCATCCCTTCATTCCTCATCAGTACTACATCATTAAAACCTATGGAGAGTGACCTCAGATATTTTCATCAGTGCCTCGGGAGGAAGGAGGACCTTCAAAAAAGCAGGAGGTCAAAGAGACTGAGACCTTGAGCAACAGAACAAGCAGTTGGAGGATACATAGACAATCATGGAGCTGCAAACCATAAGGGAAAACAAGCAAACATCAAAAAGAAAGAAAGTCAAATTGACACCCTTCAAGCAAGAGATTGATGCTGACCGGGAATCATGGCTAGAGAGGGCAAATATGCACTTGGAGAAGGTGCTTGAGAAGGCCAACAAGGAGAAATATATGTTGTGGCACATGGCTTATCACTATTTGGCACGAAACAAAATTTGCAAAACTAGGATAAGGTGCCTAAAAGCCAAGTTGAAGAAGACTTTAAGGAGCAAGAAAGAGCAAGATAAGCTCAAGATCTTAGCTGAAGCTTCATTGGCCCATCATAGTACTTGATGTAGATCACTCATGCCAAGTTTCAAGAAATTTGGCAAATGTTTTGGCAATTTTGAATTTTTCAAGGAAAAAATAGGTTTTTCCAGTAGGTGCATAGCGCCACCTGGCGCTCGCTTTTGATAGGGACCTCCTCCGAAGGAAAACCTTGCAATTTTGGATTCCTCATGAAAAATTATGCATGCCTAGAAATTACTAGGAAATTTTGACAATTTATGTGTCACCAAAAGGGTCAAAAATGCCTCAAAAATGCCCTCTCTGCCACTTTTTTGCCATACAGGAAGTAGTGTTGGGAGAACTAACTTTTGGAGGGGCAAATGGGAACCAAATTAAAAAATTCCACCTATCATAGAAAGTAGACAGACATACCTTTCCAAGAAGACAACTTGTAGCAAAGTTTTTGAAGGGGATGGCCTCCAAATTCAGCTAGGAAAAAGTGTTATGCACAGAAAAAGTGGCGCTACGCACAAGATGAAAAAATGCTAATTTTGCTCAGAAACTCTGTTTTTCGCCTAGTTTTCTTCTAGTTTGACTTTTTCTCTCTTATGGTCAAATTCATGAGCAGACATGATGTAAATTGATGTACTATGATGTAAAATGATAAAAACTGACTTGATAAGGTAGATACATCAGTTGTAGATGGTTTCGAGTTGAATGAATCAGTTTCCTAGGTTTTAGAGGCAAGTTGTTCCACTGCCTATTTTTGTGTTCCTAGTTTAGATATCATTGAAACCACCCCTTTTCTCATGGATTCAACCCCTGATGGATAACACAAGTGGTTTGGAGGTCTATATCATGTGTTTTTTCAGTCATTTGTTAAGGTTGGACTCTTGTGAATGCTTTGAGTAATATTGTACATCATCTACGCAGATTGGCAAGGAAATAGACCAGGGTTTGCAGCATTTTGTGGAATGCTTATGGCAAGGTGATTTAGTATTGTTTTTCCTTCTATGATTCAAGTTATCATGTGTTTATGTGTGCCATTATCTCTCTATTTTCAACTTAACTAAATGAATCAAGTATAAAGGTAGAAATCACTGATGTTGCAGTGCTCTACCTTAGGGTTTGTTTAGCTTTATATGTTTTCTACTATTTGAAGAGGATTCCTGATACTTTCATGGATTCTTCAACTCCTCACTAGTCTTAATACTCTCCATTTAACTTATTTCAAATTACTAAAGTGTTTCCCTACCTCGCCCCACAGAAAACTTTGTAATACTGAGTCCATTCCTCGGACCCAAAACTGCTTTTCACTTTTGATCCAGCAAACCAACATAAAACTCAAAATCCCTTCTGAGCATATACCTAGCCTAAAATTAGTCTTTACATCAGTCATATAAAGCCTCATTTGCTATATTTTCCTGAGAATGAAAAGGATAGAGCCCTCTCTTGACCTGGTAGGGCTAGCTACCAGGTTAAGCGTGGTTTGATGTTACCCTAGACCTGCCTTTCTTAGGCTGAGGTAGATTTAGGCACTAACATAGTGGCGACTCCACTGGGGAAGAAAAGTTTCTTTGTTCGTTAATGTTCTTTGCTACGAAGCTTGAAGTTGGCCAGGTAGCTCTCGAACTCCTCTTTCTTTGCAAGTGCATAGTAGATGAAAGTTTCTTTAGTCAATCTCCGGTTTAGTTTATGAACTGAACATCTGACTTGAAAATTGCCCCAGTACATGTATCAAGTTAGATATGATTGTTGATGGTGGACAATGATCAAACACCAGAAAGGCTGAAATCATTCACCTGGTGATTCAACATCAGTTTTGAGATTATATGCATGGACTCCACTAGAGGATGAACCTGACCAGCAAAAACATGAAAGGACAATATGGAGAGATCAGGTATTCAAGTTGGAATTTCATCCAAGACATTATGTTTTCTGTCATAAATTATTTCTTCTATTTTCCTAAGAATGTCAAGAAGGTTTTACAAAGTATATTGTGTTTGCGAAAAGATCCTCGGCCTGCATTTGATGCTTTCCCTTTGAAGATTGTGAATACCAAAGATTTGCATGCCTTTGATCTTGATCAGGACCATTCTTTTGAATTTTATGATGACCATCTTCAAAATGATGAGCCTCAAGAGACCAAGACTGATTCTACACCTTCTATAAATACCCATATGCCTTATAAAATTCTAGATTGATACAAGCCTTTGATTTTACCTCCTATATCCCATGCTTTCCCTAAGAATGATGACCTATATCTATCAAGATTTGATGGTGAATGTAACAACATCACTGCTGAGAGACATGTATTGAATTTTGAGTCTTTTATCAACCTTTTTGAAGTTGATGAAGAAGATGTTAGTATTAGGCTTTTTTCTCTTTCTTTGCAAGGCAAAGTCAAGAGTTGGTTCAAAACCATGCTTGATGAGAGCATCTTAGATTTTCAGCAGTTTGTCAAAGTTTTCCTCGACTGGTGGGTGGTCAGGTAGAACCCTTTCTTGATTATAGAAGAGCATAACCAGCTGAAAAGACTGCCAGAGGAGATAGTACAATAGTTTTCTACCAGATTTAATGAAGTCTACTTTTCGATGTCGGTTAATATAAGATCTCCTCTTCGATCTGCTCTCTTGCACTATCCGGAAGGCTTTGATTCGGAAATGGAGTTTTAGCTGAGAGAAAGGAACCTTGCAACACTTGAAGAGATGTAGAATAGTGCAGTAGATGTATAGGCTCATTTGTTGATGAGAAGGGCAAAGCTGAAGGAAGAACAAATGAAGAACATAGATCCAGAGGAATCAACATCTTTAGAGGTAAAGCTTGACATTTTGGTAAGTGTAGTGGAAGAGATGATGCAAAATATCACCACAAGGTATGAGTATGATGTTCAAGACCATGGCTCACTGATTGAAGAAGAACAAGTGGCTGATCTAAAACATTTTCTTTCTTATCCCAGTTGTCATAGATCAGATAATGATAGTTTTATAGATCATATTAGAGAAGAGACATTTGTTGATATGAAATGCATGCTTGATTATGTGTTTTATACTAATGATTTTCCTTAGTTTGATCAGTATGATGATGATTATGTTCTACAAATAGAAGCTAATCTTGTAGATAAACCAGCAACTAGTTTGTGGTAGGAAGAAGTTCACTTTCAGCAGCCCGAGTATAGTGATCAGCTGATGCATATCAGCTATGGCAGTGAGGAGGAAAGTGCACCAAATTTTGAAGTAAGTGAAGGATCTTCACAATTTTGTTTTGCTTCATTTCAGTTCATTAGAGACAACATCCATGCAATCAGAAATCAACCACCGATAAGTTTTGATCTGGACCATCTTGAGGGTAATGAAATCCTAGTTCAAGACTTCTCATATCGATATTTGTAGCCACCAAATGACGTTGATTGTCAAGTTGTAGATGAAGATGTGCAAGCTGGACCATATGATCAAATGATGAAAGATGATTCTATTCCATTCCGTTTTGAATAATTTTAGTTTTTGAAGGAAAATTTGCATAATACATCTTCAGTAAAGGATGAGAAAATGGGTTGCAGCAATCTTTTCAAGTTTTTCACGATCCAATAGCTGATGTGTTGGATGAGGTCTGCAGTCAAAGTCCTTCTCCATTAGCCAACTATGAGCTTGAGATGTGTACTGATACAAATTTGATCTAGCAACTAGTTTATTTGTCATTATCAACAGGAGTCTCATCAAAAAGGTCAGATGAAAGTTTTCATTCATGGTACGAGGAGAAGAAAAGTAATCCATTGGATGAGCTAAGTCCCAGTGCGCATGAATTTGAAGATCCTTATGCAGTGTTTTTGGAGTCATGTAGAGAATCCATATCATTCAATGGATCTATTTACAAGCTTTGAAGGCAGTTTCCTTTCAGAAGTTCTCTCTTGTTGTTCAAAAGCAAGCACTTGCGGAGAATGCAAACAACAGGCGGAATGCTCACTTGGTTGCATTGGTTATTTCATTTCACTTGATCAGATGATGAGTGTAACAAGTGGAGTAGGTTTTATTGAATAAGCTCCATTTTCAGCACATTTTCTAGTTTTTCAGTTGTGTTTTAGTATTGAGTTAGTTTCAAGTTAGTTTGTGTCGTCAAGTCATCATTTTTTAGTCATGCATTTCAGTTTGAGTTTTTGATTCCATTTAACCCAATGGAAAAGGAACTGTCTACTTTCTAGAGATCTGTCGTTCTTGGCACCTCCAAGGAGCTACCATCCCCATGGGAGCCAATGTTAGTGTTAGTCTTTGAATCCTTCCACCAGTGATCAAATATGCCCTTATAAAGTGGTTTTAGAATGTTACAGTCAAATTTTGTCATTTCAGAGAATCCTTAAGTAAAATTTGGTCACTAGGTATTAGGTCTACGGTTTGTTTTCACTCCTTTCAAAGTTGTCCAAATGTCAATCCATGTCACCATTCATCTGAGTGTACCATCATTCAGAGGGTTTTCATCATCATGTCAGGTTCCAATGGGTCATTTTACACCTTGTTCATGCTTCAGTTGTGCCTAGGTAAGGTTCATTTCCCTCTCCTAGGGTTTTGAAGGTAATTTCTCTTGGATGGTCAAATCATCCACAAAAATTGTATCCTGATGTTCATACACCTTCCCATATCCTTAATGTACCTTATTAAACACTTCCCATCATTGATATCCCTCAAATTCCTCATTTTCACACAAACCCTAGTTTCTTGCTACAATTTGACAATTTTATAGGCTAGGCCTGTGTTTTGCCCTTTTGGACCCCTTCCCCTCACTAACTCTTTGAAATTACTCTTTCCCCTACTTCCTAAGATCCCTCCCTACTTCCCAAAATTTTCTCAAGAATTTAGAAGCCACTTTTCCCTTTCATTTCACTTCATTTCGACAAATCCCCTGTTCCACACATCGGGATAGGTTTTACTCAAATGATGTTTCTAAGCAAGAAAAAATGAATTTGGAAAAGTGAGAGAGGATTTTGTGCATAATAGGCCAAGGAAGAAAACCTTCTTCACCTTTTATACAGGTGTCAAGGTTTTAGAGAAATGTCAAAAATATAGTTGCCTCAGGAGAATTGATGCACCTCTAAAGTGACCTTGGAAAAATCAGGATTTCTCCTACTTGGTTGGCCAAATGACTTGCTTGATGAGTCAAATGATAACCGGACACAAATATATTTCCAATTTGCTATCATGAGTTCAATTTGGAGTTCAGGAAGATCTCAAAAAGTTGACTACAATAGCACTCTGCCTTTAGGCAGCCTCATTTTTCACATTTTGACAAATCTTAGGAGATTTGACTTTTGATAGGGCAAATGAACTCCAAATTGAAAAATTCAAGTTGGGTTGGGAATTAAACTCAATAAGGTTTCCAACAAGTTATTGTGAACCCAATTTGGACACCACAAAGGCTCTCAAAACTGATCTGCAAAAAGGTGCTACGCATAGAATTGGCGCTACGCACCTGTGACACGTTTCCAGTGTAAAATTACACTAGCGCTACGCACCTATTGGAAAAACTCCAAAATTTTTATCAAAACACCTCAAAATCTATTTAATTCTGGTTCCAAGTAATTTTACCATTCCTCCTTGCTAAGAAAGAAGTTTTCTTGTTTTCTTGAATGTGTTTGGCGTCATTTCCTAACAAACCCTATTGGCATTGAGATTTCTCTCATAAACCCTAAATAATCTAACCTACCTCTCATAAGCCAGTAAGGGTCATTGGCTACCTTCCTCCTCCATTTAAACTTTTTTATCAACTCTTCCTCACTATCTATCAGCCATCAAACTTAACTCCATTAAACCCTAATTTCTACATCAAACCCTAGCCCTATACCCTACTCCCAAACCCTAACTCCCACATCCTACTCCTTCACTACTCCTACTTCCCTATCAAACCCTTATCATACATTCTAAAACCCTATTCACTCCCCTCATTCCCCTCATTCCCTAAAACATCAAAACCTCCACTCCCTCAAGCACTCATCATGCCCATACACCTCACTCACCTTATATTTTAAAATCTCTTCATAATCTTCTTGTCCCCACCTCATCCCTTCATTCCTCATCAACTAATACATCATTAAAACCTATGGAAAGGGTCCTCAGATATTTTCATCAGTGCCTTAGGATGAAGGAGGACCTTCATAACAGTAGGAGGTCAAAGAGACTAAGACCTTGAGCAACGTAACAAGAAGTTGGAGGATAAATAGACAATCATAGAGCTCCAAACCATAAGGGAAAACAAGCAAACAACAAAAAGAAAGAAAGTCAAATTAACACCCCTCGAGCAGGAGATTGATGCTGACCAGGAATCATGGCTAGAGACGGAAAATATGCACTTGGAGAAGGTTCTTGAGAAGGCCAACAAGGAAAAAGATATGTTACGGCACATGGCTTATCACTATTTGGCACGAAACAAAACTTGCAAAACTAGGATAAGGTGCCTAAAAGCCAAGTTGAAGAAGACTTTTAGGAGCAAGAAAGAGCAAGATAAGCTCAAGATATTGGCTAAAGCTTCATTGGCCCAGCATAGTACTTGATGCAGATCACTCAAGCCAAATTTCAACAAATTTGGCAAACTTTTTGGCAAATTTTGAATTTTTCAAGGAAAAAACAGCTTCTTTCGATAGGTGTGTATCGCCACCTGCTGTTCGCTTTTGATACAGACCTCCTCTGGAGGAAAACTTTGCATTTTTCGATTCCTCATGAAAAATTATGCATTCCCAAAAATTACTAGGAAATTTTGACAAGTTTTGGGTCACCAAAAAGGTCAAAAACACCTCAAAAAAGCCCTCTCTGCCACTTTTTGGCCACATAGGAAGAAATGTTGGGAGAAGTGAATTTTGGAGGGCCAAATGGGCACCAAATTAAAAAATTCCACTTGTTATAGAAATTATACAGATAAGCCTTTCGAAGAAGCCATCTTAGAGAAAATTTGGTGAAGGGGAAGACCTCCAATTTTAGCGAGGAAAAAGCGTTATGCACAAAAAAAGTGGCGCTACGCACAGGATAAAAAAGTGCCAATTTTGCTCAAAATTTTTGTTTTTTTCATATTTTTCTTCTAGTTTGACTTTTTCTCTCTTATGGTCAAATTATTAAGTTGACATGATGTAAATTGATGTACTATGATATAAAAATGATAAAAATTGACTTTATAAGGTATATACATCAGTTGTAGGTGGTTTCGAGTTCAATGAATCAGTTTCCTAGGTTTTAGAGTCAAGTTGTTCCACTGCCTACTTTTGTGTTCCTAGTTTAGATATGGTTGAAACCACCACTCTTCTGATGGGTTCAACCCTTGATGGATAGCATAGGTGGTTTGGAGGTCTATATCATGTTTTTTTTCATCCATTTGTCAAGGTTGGACTCTTGTGAATACTTTGAGCACTATTGTATGTCATCTCTGCAGTTTGGCAAGGAAATAGACCAGGGTTCGCAGCGTTTTGTGGGATTCTTGTGGCAAGGTGATTTAGTATTGTTTTCCCTTCTGTGATTCAAGTTATCATGTGTTTATGTGTGCCATTATCTCTCTCTTTTTATCTTAACTAAATGAATCAAGCATAAAGGTAGAAATCATTGATGTTGCAATGCTTTACCTTAGGGTTTGTTTAGCTTTATATGTTTTCTACTATTTGACAATGATTCCTAATACTTTCATGCCCTCTTCAACTCCTAACCAGTCTTAAGACTTTAAATTTCACTTATTTCAAAGTACTAAAGCATTTTCCTACCTCGCCCCACAGAAACCTCTGCAAGATTGAGTCCATTCCCTAGACCCAAAACTGCCTTTCACTTTTGATCCAGCAAACCAACTTAAAACTCAATAAAATTCCTCTGAGCATATACGTAGCCTAAAATTAGTCTTTACATTAGTCATATCAAGCCTCATTTGCTATATTTTCCTAAGATTGACAAGGAGAGGGCCCTCTCCAGCCTTGTAGGGCTAGCTACTAGGTTAAGCTTGGTTTGATGTTACCCTAGACCTGTCTTTCTTAGCCTGAGGTAGATTTAGGCACAAACAACTACACTTACCAAAAAAAACATAGAAGCTCACCAAAGGAGCCCTAGTAATCGAAAAAGGAGGTGATGTTGGTGCATTTTATTTGTGCAATGGAATTTCGAATTTTGCTAATGCTTTAACCTCCATGGGAGAAGATACATGGGTGAGAAGGGGATGCATGCTTTTCACTCAAGAAATTTGATACTATGTTTGTGGCATGTTTATTTAGATTTATGTGAAAATTGTGTTTATGGAAAATAGAAGAGAGTTAGATTTCTTAGAGTTGGGAAAGAGAATAAGAGTGAAAATATAGAGATTTTGCATACAAATGTATCAGGACCTTCTCAGGTGTCATCTCCTAGTGTGTCTTGTTATTATGTTACTTTTATTGATGATGAAACTAGGAAAAATTGGTTTTATTGTATCCACAATAAATCTAATGTCTTCGATAATTTTAATAAATCGAAATCTTTTGGTTGATAATGATATAATGAAGAATTGACATGTCTTAGATTATACAATGGAGGTGAATATTGTAGCAAGGTGTTTTATAATTATTGTTTAGAACATGAAATTCATAGAGAGAGTACAGTTGTGGGATGACCATGATAAAATCATGTTTAAGAAAGTATGAATAGGACTATCATGGAGCATGAAAGGTGTATGAGATTTCATGCAATATTACCCTTATAATTTTTACCAAATGTTGTTGATACTGCTATTTATCTAGTAAATAAAGGGCCTTCTACTTCGTTGGATTGTGGTATTCCAGAGGAGGCATGGACTAGTAAGAAGGTAAACTATTCATTTCTCATGAATTGATGTTATGAAGAATTCGTTCGCATTAATAAGGAAAATATAACAAAGCTTGAGGAAAAATTAATGAAGTTTTGCTTTATTGGATATGGTGTTATTAATTTTTGTTATCGCTTATATGATTATGAAAACAACAAAATCATTAGGAGTCGAGATGTGGTATTCAATGAAAGGCTCTTGTATAAAGATCAATTTCATGGAAAGAAATAGGAAAAGGAGAAAAAAAATACAGATTTCTTGATGAGATCACAAAAAACAAAACGATGTTCCAAAACATCATAATGATAAAAAACAAGAACAACAATAAAAACAATAAAGATAACGTTCACCTCAAACTCCTACAAGTGTTGTTATAATATCTACCAGGTTATGTTGGCCGCCTAAACAATACTCTTCTTCATTATATTATGTATTCTTGACTAATTATGGTGAAATAGAAAGATATGAATATGAAATGTAGCTAGATAAGATAAATAAGTGGGAGAAAGACATCAAATAAGAGATGGAATCCTTAGTACATAATTCAACTTGGGACTTAGGCATATTTCCTATAGGTAAAACATCATTATAGAATAAATCGGTTTATAGGTTAAAGGAAGAAGATAAGGAAACAGAAGGTATAGGGATATACTTTTTGTGAAGTGTTTTGCACAAAAGAAAGGTATAAACATTTATGAAATATTTTGTCTTGTTATTAAAATTACTTCACCCAAAACTATCTTAAGTCTATTAGTAGTAGAAGATTTACATGTTTAATAGTTAGATATAAAGATAACCTTTCTCCATGGGGATTTGAAGGAAGAAAAATATATCCAGTAGCCACAAGAATATGAGGTGAAAGGAAAGAATAAATTAGCCTGTAAGTTGAAGAAGAGATTGTATTGTTTAAAACAAGCTTCAAGGAAGTGGTATCTAAAAATTGACTAGTTTATGTTTGAACAAGGTTATATTAGATGTTATTCTAACCATCTTGTTTATCTTAAAAAATAAAACCATGGAATTTATATTATATTTCTATTGTAGGTGGATCAAATGCTTATTACCGTGTCTAATGTGCAGGAAATAAATGTTCTCAAAATAAAATTTTCCAATTCATTTACAATGAAGGGTTTGGGTGCTACAAAGAAAATCATTCTTATGAGAATAACTGGATACAAGGAAAATCTCAAATTAATATTGTTATGAAACCAACTCACAAAAATATAGAAAAGATAGATACGCCTTAGAATTCAGCCTCTTCGAGGGAGAAACCTCCTTTACATTACATAAATGAATGATTCTTTGATGATTCAAGTGAAAAAACCTCCTTTCTATATATAGGAGTCTAAGGAGTTACAATATAACCCAGCCGACCTAATAATAATAATATAAAGGCACAAAAATAACAATAGCCGGATTCTATGGGGCATAGTAATAACAATATGGGGACAATAGGGGCACAACGATATTAATAATGGATACAACTACAATAGTAATGGGGTAATCACTAGTATTATAGGGACCTAACATGCCCCTTTCCTTCAAAAAAGTGTTGTCCTCAACACTTGAGTAGCTCTGGATGCTTCTGTATAAAAGTTTCATCCTCCCATGTGGAATATTCAGCAGATAAGTTCTTCCACTTGATGAGATACTCCGAAATTGATTGATTTCATAGCTATCGAGTTCTTGTTTCTGTGACTACTTCCAGTTCTAATAGAATTTTTCCTTCATCATCAAGTTCTGGAAATTTTGTTTGAACTGGGAGATTGTTGCCTATAACCTTTTTTAAACACGAAACATGGAAAACTGGGTGCACTCGAGAAGCTGCAGGAAGCTCCAATTTGTATGCCATAGTACCAATCTTTTGCAACACCTTGTATGGACCATAATACTTTGGTGATAATTTATTATCCTTCTTAACTTTCTTGAGGACTTTTTTTATATGGTTGTAGCCGTAGGAATACCTAATCACCTAGATCAAAACTTCTTTCGCTGTGGTGTTGATCTGCCTATTGTTTCATTCTATTCTGCACCAACACGAGGTTATCCTTTAAGAGTTGGAGGACTTGTTGTTGATGCTCGATGTGATGTTCCACTGCTTGAACCTTACAATTTTCTCTTAAATATGATGTGATGGATAGTGGTTGATATCCATAAAGTGCCATAAATGGGGTCATTTTTGTTGCTATATGGAAGGAAGTGTTATACTACCATTCAGCCAGAGGCAACCATTTGACCCATTGTGTCTGTTTATCAGATACAAAGCAACGAAGATATCCTTCCAAATATTTGTTTACTATCTCAGTTTTCCCATCAGATTGAGGATGATAAGATGATCTATGAGCTAACTGAGTACTGAGACAAAAAAATAATTCTGTCCACAAATTTCCAGTGAAAATGGGATCTCTGCCACTTACACAATAATCTTTGGGTTTCCATGTGGCTTTTGAATTGTTTCCATAAATGCAGTAGAAATTGTACTAGCTTAAAATGGATGTGATAATGCACAAAAGTGTGCATACTTTGTAAGTCTATCAATTACCACCATGATGGCACTCTTTCCCTTAGACATGGGTAAACCTGTGACAAAATCCATTGAAACCTCCTCCCAATGTTGGCTTGGAATGGATAAAGGTTGTAATAGACCTAGGGTTTTAATTGTTTCAACTTTATTTTGTTGGCAAACCAAACATTCCACCACAAACTTTTGAATATCCAATTTAAGGCCATCCCAAAAAAATTCCTTCTTAACCCTGTGGCAAGTTCTTAAAAATCTTGCGTGCCCTCCTAAGGGAGAAGTGTACAATTCCATAAGAATATTTTGTTTGAGTTGGGAATACTTATAGAGGTATAAGCGATCTTTCTACCATAACGAATCATTTTTCCAGCTAAATGTATCCGATGTACTGGAATCTTGTTGTAACTTTCAAATAAGTGCCCACACTTCTTCATCATTCTTCCATTCCTCCCTTGCTTCGTTTATCCAATTTGGTTGGATAATAGAAATGGCACACAACAATGCTTCCACATCCTCATCCTTTCTTGAGAGTGCATCTGCAACCACCTTTTGCTTCCATTTTTTGTATATGATTTCAAAGTCATAACCCAACATATTTGTGACTCACTCTTGTTGCTCTTCAGAGGATAATATTTGTCCTAAAAAGTATTTAAGGCTATCATGATTTGTTTTTACCTTGAAGTGTCTTCCCATTAAGTAGGGTCACCATTTCTTAAGTGCATGTAGTATTGCCAACATTTCCTTCTCATAAATAGCTTTTTGTAAAAACTTTCCCTTGATTGGACAACTTTCAAAAGAAATGGGTCTTTCATCTTGCATTATAACAACACGAATTCCATTTCATGAAGCATGACATTCCACAATAAAGGTTTTTGTGAAGTCTGGTGTAGCTAAGACTGGTGGTTGGCACATTGCCTCTTTAAGATGTTCGAAGGCCTTTGTTGCTTCTGGAGTCCATGAAAATGCATCTTTCTTCAATAATGTTGTCAGAGGTGCTGTTATTCTCCCATAATTCTTAAAAAACTTGCGATAATACCCTATTAACCTGAGAAATCCTCATAGATGCTTTATGGATGTGGGGATTTTCCATTCCTTAATGGCTTTAATTTTGCTCGGGTCTACCTTAAATCCTTCATTAGATACAATATGACCCAAATATTCCACCTTTTGTACTCCAAAGAAACATTTGGATCTTTTTGCATATAATTGTTTCTCCTCCAATAGTTGTAGCACCCTGTCAACATGTTTAAAATGATCCTTCCTAGACTTGCTGTAGATTACTATATCATAAAAAGATACTAACACAAATTTTCTAAGGAAGGGTTTGATAATGGAATTCATCAAACCTTGAAATGTAGAAGGTGCATTGGTAAGGCCAAAAGGCATGACCAAAAATTCATAATGATCCTCATGAGTTCTAAATGTTGTTTTTAGAATGTCTTTAGTCTTCATTCTGATTTGATGATATCCTGAATGAAGATCCAACTTGGTGAAGTAAATTGATCCATGAAATTCATCGAGTAATTCATAAATGACAGGAATGGGAAACTTATCTTTAATAGTGATCTTGTTGAGCACCCTATAATATGGACACATGCGCCATGATCCATCCTTCTTTTGCACCAATACTACTAGAGAAGAGAAAGAACTTTGACTATGTTGAATTATACTAGCCTCTAGCATTTCTACAACCATATGTTCAATTTCACTCTTTTGGGAATAGGGATATCTGTATGGCCTGATGTTTGGAGGAACACTTTTTGGAATCAGATGAATAGCATGATCATGATCATGATCATGAATAGGTTGGAGACCTTTGGGAGTCTCAAATACCTTGGAATGATTGTCAAAGAATTTTTGGAGATCTGGAGAAATAGATGATTTCCATGTGGAAACATCTAGTGAACATAATTGTGCAATTACACCTCTTTGTTCCTTTTTTAGAAGCTTTGTCATACCGTTAGAGCTGATTATCTTTCTGAGTTTCCATGCAATACTCCTTAATTCAACTTCCTTTCCTTCTGCAGAAAAATTGATGAAAAGTTCTGTTGAGGTCGGTAAATCCCCTCTGCGGACAGAGGTGATCCCATTAGCCCGACAGGGGTCTAGCAACAATCATACACGTTGCATGCAAGTTCCTAATTGCATAATTTAAAGGTTGGTCAGAAAGACCTACCTGGAATCCAACGCCGTTTGTCGTGGAAGAAACGTCGCTTCTGTCCTCTAGCTTTGGCCGGTCACTATCCTTGCATTCCACGCATGGACACCTGCACAAACAAAGAACAATCCAAAACAAGCGTAAAATCCAATATCATACAATTATATATCAATCAAGCAGGATATAAATCAAATATTACCAGAAGAATACATGAGTGGAACCATAATAACAGTCGTTCATTATTCAATAAAAGAAGAGAAGAATTACAACCAATAAAGGCTTGACGCTACAAATCTCCTTCAACTGGGTCAGCAGTTAGGCATGCCTTGCAAAGTCACTTCCTCTCTCAACATTCCAGCAGCATAACTTCTCTCTCAGCTCTTACTATCAATCTAACATAATCTCAGCTCAGCTTAGTTCTTGTACAAAACTAAAAACTTCAACACTCTGACACTAGCCAGTTCAATGCAAGATGACAGTTTTTATAGATGGAAGAGGTGGAAGTATTCATCGTATCCGGACACCTACTGAAGATTTGGTATTGTCCTAGAATAGCCTTTGGACTGAGTTGTCATGGATGAAAAAGATGACACTCGATCATATCCATGGGATTTTTCCCCAGAGAACTGCATGAGTAATGGAGAAAAAAACACTTCAGTGCGCGTTGGCCAAAAATCATGACTAATTTTGTGTGGCGCGGGCTTTGTTCTGTGACAGCGCGTCTATGGGAACTGAGCCATTGGCGTGGGTTAGACATTGTGGACCCGCGCTAATGGAAAAAGGGCATTTTTTAGGGTTGATCTTCGAAAGGTGTCTTCAGGGGTATTGAAGTTCACACTTAGGAGACTCCAATGCAAGTGTTTTCAAGTTGTGTCACTCGTCACAGGTCCGTAAATGTGTCCTCCAATGTGTGACAGCGGGGGTAACAAGGACGGTGACCAACGGTGACAAATTACTGCATAACAGATGCCC
>APFE030778369.1:37026-176049 GCA_000404065.3 Pinus taeda | reverse complement strand
GGGTGGGTAATTTGTTTGAAAAGGAGAGTGATTATTCCAATGACTAAATGATGTGTTAGAATTCATACCTTGTCTTTGTGGTTGCCATTGCCTCCTCTGTGTCATCAGGTACACTGCTTCAGCTTCCTCTTCAGTTGATTGCAGTGTTGCCTTTATTCCTGGCAAAGAAGGGCATTGTTGAGTCTCATGATCCTTTTCACATATGGTGCAAAATGGTACCCTGTCCAATGGGCATTCCCTCAGTGGGTGCTTCTCTCTGCATTTAGAACAAAAAATAGCCAGAGCAGCTTCTGCTTCTTCTTGCTTCTTTTTAACTTGCAGGGCATCAATTTGTGAAGCAAAAGAGCTTAACATTTCAGTTTTAAATTCTTCAAGCAAGTTACCTATTTCAGCTCGTGTTGCTCCTCCATTTGCTGATTTCTGGACTCTTGAGTATATACTGTCCCTGCTTTTTGGTTTGCTTGCTGCTCCTTTGGAACATCTCATACAAAGGTTGATAATCTCATCAAATGGTTCTTTGGAAATATCCCCTTTCCAAGCATATTCAGCATATCCAAGCAGTCATCTCGTACCCCTTTTAGCAGTATTGTCTTCAGAATATCCTTACTCATAGTCAGATGATCAGATCGTTGTAGATTATACTGTAGTCTTTCTACAAAGTCCTCCAAATTCTCGTCCTCCTTCTGAACCATTTTAAACAATTCTTCCTTCCTTTCTCTTGTTCGGCAGTAATCCTGATATTTGGTCAGAAAACTTTCTTTCATCTGATCCCACGTAGTGATCACCTGAGCCCCTAAGCTCATAAACCACCTTAACGCATACCCTTTCAATGTTGCTGGAAACAGTTTTAATTTCTGAGCAGGAGTTACATAATCATAACTCCTACACAGTATATCAAATTCAAAGAGGAACTCATCAGGGTCTTTAGAGGATAACCCATGAAAATTAGGTAGTGCTGATGGTGGAATGTTCTTCATAGGGATTGTTACTCTTGGGAGATCCCCAATAGGAAATTCCAAGGTGGAGAGTGAATTTCCCCCCCTTCCTTCTGCTTTGTTATATTCCATTGGTCTTTTTCCTGAATCGCTTGCTCTGTCTTCAGTATCTTCTGTTTCTTCAGGTTCTTCTACCAGTTCCTCAATGTGCTCTGGTGTTTCCAGCTTCATTTCAGGTCCTAGTACTTCCTCCGTCTGGTGATCTGTTTGGGAGGAATGTTGGATCTGAGGTCTTCGGGAACTTTTTCTCTGGGATGTCTCAGCCTTTGAAATGATCTCGTCAACGAAAGTTTTTCTTCCTCCTCCTGTGCCCTTGCCGCCTGTAAAGCTAGCTTTCTTGCATCCTCTCATGCACTTGTTATTCTAAAGGAAAATCATTAATGCCTTTAAAATCTTTAGTCGCCTTCCCCGGCAATGACGCCAAAATGTTGGCTGCTCGAATTGTTTATAAATTAAACAGTCGAGTACCACATTAAATTGTTAACCCGGGAAAGTCCTTTTGTTTCAAATGTGACCTCATACTGTATGCACTAAATTCTAAAAGCATTAAAGGCTGTAGTATAAACAAATCTACTTTCTATCAAACCCTTACTCTGTGTTACAGCAGCTATGATCTATTGCAGAAATAAAATGAAAGCAATTAACTAATGGTAACAAATCTGCAGAAAGAAATGATGGTTGTTTTGTAACAGAGGACCAGGACCCTGTCCTTAGAATAAGGATGTTCAGCACCTGCCTCTGTAACCAATTTGCCAATACACACTGAAAATCCTAATCACCGGTGACACACTCTTTCACAGTGCCATTCGATTAAGAAAACAGAGTATCAACAAAAAGGAAATATCGGAAGCAAGGCTGGAAATACACAGAAATCACACACACACACTTTAACAGAAAAGAAATGGGTGGATCTTGTGAAGAAGGTGGGCCCTGTCCCTCTCACAAGATTCCCCGGAACACAGATGTTAAGTTAAAATGCTCAGAACAGTGCTTTATTCATCTGCCAAAATGTCCAATTACAATTCGGACTTGCTCTGCACTACAATACTTCCGTTACGACTAGCTACTTCTCAACTGTAGATGTCTCCTCTTTATAGAGGAGACATCTATTACAATAGATTGTCATTATTCATTCAGTTTGACCCTTTTGTACAAAAATAGGAAATCGATTCCTTTTACAGCATGTTGTTACAACAGTGTGTAACTTTGTCATCCTTTGTTAGGCGGATCCTTCTGCTGTTGCAAAACGGGTATACCTCGTCCATCTCCTTGAGATCTTTGTACTATCCTTGGTTGTTTCGTCATTGTTGTCGATTTGGTAAATCTCAATTGTTCCTGGTGTTCCAGCATCTGCGACTATATTTTTTTGATCGTGCTGTGTCAGCATCTGCCAAGTATAGTTCTGCCAGCTTCAAACGGTTACTGCCCCGCTAGACAATTGTTGGTTCACCCATTGCAAAATGAGGTTTTACCCGCTTTAGTCAGTTGTTGTTTCTGGTGTTGCAGCAACTGTGAATTATAATTCTGTGGACTTTCAACAGTTTCAACAATTGTCAGTGACTTAGTCAACTTCAAAAGATTAATTATAAAGATAACATGAATATGTGTTGAATGATTAAACATATAGCAATGAGGAGAGTTACTTCATACCTTGGAATAATGAGGTCAAAATGTTATTAAGGGTTTCAACTTATGGGTTAAAGAGGGTACCATCATGACGAAATATAAGGTCAAAAGTAGACAATATGGAGTCCTAACAGGAACATAGTCCATGAACCCATTTTTCCTTTTACTAATGTTTTGGACAACCCAATAGTCAATTGATAAGCAACCTCCGACAAAAGCAGCTTATCTGTCACTGGCATGCGGAGAGTGTGAGGAGGTTTGTAAGCACCGAAAACCCTAATATAGGTTGCTTCTTCAATAGGGAACCAATATGAAACATTAAGGAGTGCGTTCCCACCCTTTTTAGACATACATGGAGGCTATTCACCAAAGAGTGCAAGATACAAAAGTGCAATGAAAGATTATGCAATTGTTTCGTACATGCCTTTGTATCCTCTTCTCAAAAATATTTTATAATGAATGTGTACAAGATCTTGCACTTCTGTGGTCCATCTTAAATTCACATTTTGCACAAATTGCATCAAGGAGATAAGAATTGATATAAAATTCTGATGGTTGACCTTTCACTAGATTCTTGGTTGCCTGAATGTTTAACTTGAGTGAGCATGCAAGATGCTTTCCCATTTAAATATTGTTCCCTTTGTGGCAACTGTGTGCATCATAGGGACCCATGATCCTAGAAAATTATCAATATATGCTCTCCCATACAACTTTTTCATCACGGTTACCATTAATTGATACACCTTCCAAAGGCCTTCTATCTTATAAACCTGGTTTTCTCTAAGCTTGAATTTGGTTGGCTCCTACCACCATTATTTTTGTATGTCCTTGGTAGGTTAATTAAAACTTGATAGCCACATAGTGTTTAAATGCATCCTCACTCAAGCATCTTGTGATATGTTGCAATGTCAGCAGTGGTGAAGGATGTTATAATCTCTCTAGTATGCCCCTTGATCACCTAGTGATCTTCATCTGCATGCTACAATATCCACTCTATTGTTTCGAAACATGGGAAAAAGGGTGTGTACGTAGAAACTTTGTGCAACCAAGATCTCTTGATGTTAATGTATGCCTTGAAATCCTCATAAATCTATGGGATGTCCTTATTTTCAAACTCTGAGTAAATATCCCACACAGAAAGTTTTGGTTTCTTGTCAATTTTGCAGGCAATCTCTCCATATATGGGTAGAATTGGTGGACTACCTACAATTCCTTAAATACTTATTTCAACTCTAGACAAAATATTTCCCAAAACTTTACGAGAACCCTTGACCACTTAGAGTGCCATCTCTCCAGAAAAATATGATATGTTGATACAATCCAAATCGATGGTACCCAACATTTAAAAAATATGGTCCTAAGATAGATGTCAGCATGAATAATGATAAGCACTAATCAATTAGAAAATAAAATTATCACTTCTGGGGCCTCACGGTTCAAGAGTAAAGGGTTTTGCTTGGGTCATAGTTCCAATTTATAACACAGGTTACAAATTTAGAAGATAAGGAAGGTCACAATATCCACATATCAGTCCAAGTCACAAGGTCACATCTTTATAATATAGAGAAGGTCGCATAGAGCGTAGACATTTGCAGTTGTGATTTTGCAACTTAAATGTTAGTAGGACAATCTGGTCACAATATAAATACCAAGGTAGATGACAACTTGAAAAATTAAACAAGTCGCACTCTGGTGATTGTGATCCTGACCTTGCATTTCACAATGATAATTGTAAGTTGCGAAGTGAACAAGATAGTTTGAGGGAGGAAGTAAAACTTTTTCTAGGTCATGGTTCGTAGCCTTAGACAATTCACAACCTTATATGGAAGTTTTGGGAATGATGAGCAATAAAGGCTAGCTTTTCTGAATCTAAGGTTTGGCAATTATGAAACTATTCGTACATAAGAAAATGGCAAAGGAGTTTGATGCATCAGGTTAGATGGAAAAATTGTCCAAACTCATGCTTTGGAAATGGGAAGCATTATGAATGTTGAGCCCCGTGACATAACATAACATCCTAAATCAAGGGCATCATTTCCCATATGGACGAGCAATAGGCTCAAATTATAATGCATATAAATCGACTAAGACAATAGCTAGAATAGGACTCAGTTGATGGCTTGATTTGAAGGATTAGGATTATCATATCACTGAAATTTGATAAGGGTTAACGATGGAGGGTCACAACAATATGTTAATGCTTGGGGCATACCAATGGAAGCCCTTGAACATTAACAATCAGACTGTGAGAGGAGAAATGAAGGAATAAGTGAGAATAGGATGAGAGGGCATACGCTTAGCAGAGGAATTTAGGTTCTTCAAATGGGAAATTTGTAGGGACACAACACCAGTGATCAGGCACGTCTCCATTTGTAGGGAGAAGTAATGATTACAAGATTGGGTGTGCATTACTACCCTCAGGTTGCAAGTTTGCAAACCCCTACGTAATTTGGAGGGTTTGATGCTTGCTTCGTCATGAGTTGAAGAGGAGGATCCATTGGCACTAATCAATAGGAGTGAGTGAGTATGAGGGGGGGTGAGCGAGCTTTATAATAAGAGCCCCACGTGCGAGAGGGGGTCACAATGTGAAATTACGCAAATACTTTCTCATGTGCCATGAGGATATATAGGTCGCCAATCAAATTTTATGTTTAAGGGGAGGTCACAAGTCAAGGAGTTTATATTTTTAAGGTTTGACTCATTAGGACCAAAGGGACTTGTTGTAGCTGCTACAACCCCCCTCCAAATTTTTCTCATGCTTTGATTTTGGAGCCTTCCTTTGACCATAAGAACTGTTATTTTAACTTGCATCAATTTTTCTTCTTGTTTTACTAAGTGTCACAACGACTCATTCGCTCATGTTAGGCTTGTGATGTCTTAACTATGATTTATGTATATCATCTACTTGGCACTCCTTGATGACAATTAGTCCTTATCGATAGTAGCCACACAACTTCTAAAGATAGCTAAAGCACCTCTTGTAAACACAAGTTAAGTCTTGCCTTAATAGACATTGATTTCTTGCCTTCTTTGAAGAATTGCATAATCCTCTATCACAGTGAACTATGCAACCCCTTATCAGATTGAATTGCACAATCCCTTGAATCAGGCAACTGCACAATCAATTGTGAATGAAAATTCCACAATTCTACCTGGCAGAAAACTCCACAATCCACTAAGGAAGCAAACTACACAACTCCTTGTCTCAGTGAATTGCGTAGTTCCCGAAGTTAACCAACTACGCATTCCTAGAAAATAGGAATTGCGCACTTCTAATTAGTAGTGTGGCAAATGTTTCTAATTTCATCATCTAACATGTGTCAGTTAACTAAGAGTTTCTCCTTGATTTTTGGCATGCGCATTTAAAACCATAAGCCTAATATTGTGAGTGCTCACCTATATAAGAAGGTCATCATAGATCTCATTCTCACACTCATATTTGGAGCTATATTCATTCGTGTGAGCACAGGGAGCTTTGGATTCCATTTGTAGTGATTTTTTAGGTAAGTTTATCAACTATCGCTTTATGCCACTTTTGTCACTTTTTCTTTCACAAGTGTTTTTTGTCCTGGTTTTCTTATAACAAGTGGTGTTTATGCTATTATTAACTTCTACAAGTGTTATTTCAGTATTTTGAACTTATTTTCAAGTGTTGCATCACATTCCTTATCTTTTCTCCTACTATTAATTATTGTTATTGAGTGTATATATGCATGCATCTCATTTTCCTTTCATTATCTTTCTTGCTTGATGTGAGTAACTTGTTTGTATGAATATCATGTCGATCCAAATCCTTTTTCTCTTCATTCAGTAGATATGGAGACTTCCCCTTCTTCTAGAGAAAACTGCGCAATTTTCAGATTCTTCTTCCCTTCAGAACTGCACATCGCCCAATTTCTTCAAGTAGTGACTCCCTCTTTCCATCTCCAATTGTGCACTGCATAAACATTGGGTCCCCCAATTCCGCATTTCAAAATCACAATTAGTATAGAAGCCTCCTTGTCCTCTAAATCTATGCACTGTGTATTCAAGGCATCTCTCTCCAACAATAATTGTGCATTGTGCAGATCCAGTCCTTAGTCATGATCCCTTGCAATCATAAACTATGTAATACTCCTTCAAAACTTGTGTAGTGTGCATTTCCAAAAACTAGTGAGGTCACTTTGCCTCTCTTGTGCTCCGACATTGTGCAATCCCTCTTCTTAATGACTTTCTTCTACTTGTGAATTGTTAGATTAGTTGATCTCTTTTGAAATTAACTTGTACTTTCCATGAGTGTATCTTGTTCACTAGGTATTGTAGACCGAGGACACATCAATCTTTCATCTTCCACTAACACCATGCCATTGACAATATCTTGATAGGAGTTCCTATCTTGTCATACACTTAATTCTTTATCGAAAAAGACTCTATTGTCACATGGCTCACTATCAAATATGTATTCAATTCAAAGGAGTTCACTTAACATCTGGATGATAGGGAAGTCTATGAGAATATTAATAAGTTAAGGTTCCAAAAAGTTTCCTACAAATATCCAGTGCTTCCTTATGTCGATGTCTTCAAGTGGATATTGCAGGGTCTAGGCACTAAGAACATGGTGCTCAATATTGTTAGTGGGAATCAACTTGCCTCATACCAGTGAAATGAATTTCACTTATACTATAACTTTCCCAATCCTGAGCAGCACTTAAGTTCTCAATTTTATGAAACTTGGATTTATCTAGACACCAGAGAAGTGATCAAGTCATGGTGGCAAGAACCAACTAAGTTTCACCAGAAAAATAATAGTACTTACAAGAATAAGTCTCTTAGAATAGTTTACCAATAATTAATGGATATGTTCTACAGGATCTATGGATAGAAGGATATTGAATCCTTTGCCAAAGGGTGTATTTTCATGTTGTATCCTCTCATCACAAAAGGTAAGGTATTCAATTGGTCACATGTGTTATCCCAATAGTTGAGAGTTAATTTGAAGAAGGCGAAAGAACCACGTAAGGGAAAGAAACCACATTTTTATATGTCTGCCTACTAACTGGATGGTATTTGTGATCACCATGAATTCCCAGGTGTAGAATGGAGTTAGACCCTGAGGGAGCTCCCTATCAATGTGTATTGCAAAGTATTGTCAGAGTATTGTTATAGAGGGGTATATTATAAACTTGTTGAACACTTCTTCATGGTTCTATATTATAATATCTTTGAGGAAGAAGATTTTTACATGTCCCATGAGTATAGGAAAGCAGTGGTAGAGATACCAAAACGATTTGCCTCACCTTGGGGCACATACCTCAAAGTGTTCAGTTCGCAGAATCCTCCACATCGTTTTCTGTTGAGATTGCAACAAGATGATGGAGCTTAGTGAAAAGAGTCGCCTTCACTAAGTGGGCCCGCAGGCTATTTTTGGCGCAAGTCTATTTTTAGACTATGTCTATTTTTAGACATATGGATCATGTCTATGAGTTGCAGGATGCTGTTTATGGATGATTGGTCAAGTTGGGAAAAATAGATGGACTTCTATTTTAAGATCACAGCGGAGTGACTGCTCAGTCTAAATATAGAACAGTCAAATATTATTAGCTCATAATAATATTTAGACTATAAACTTTGTCTTATTCTCTTGGAGCACTTCAGGATGAGCTACGTATGTGGTACATGCCGATCCCAGAAGGAAATACGTGGTTACCTATGGGATGACTAATATTTGCATGCGGGACTTCAGTTAGAACTCAAGTGAGTTGAGTTTAGTGGACTGGAGGTGCAGTTGATGGAGTTGTGTTCAGTTTAGCTTTGTTAAACTGGTTGTATTTAGTCTAACTGGAAAATAGACAAGAGATGAGTTGGGTGAATTAGTTATTAATTAATTCACGAGTTATTAACTCATAATGCAACTATAGAATACATTAGTTAACTCAGTTGCATGTCAGTGCATGTTCAGTTCAGCAGGGACAGGTGTTAGAGAGTCAGATTGCTATCAGTTGTGACTATAGTTGTGCATGAGATCTTGCACAATCAAGGGATTGAGTATGCCAATGAGTTTGCCCACGTATTTGCCCACATTGTAGCTTGTGCTCACGTGATTTTGTGAAGTAAATACGAGTTTGCTTGAGCCATTATCATTCCTTCTCATGCAGGTATTGAGTAGTGGAGGCAGGCAAGCAGCGGAGGAGATTTGAGCCAGTGATTGATTCAGATCTGAGCTGTATTGTGTGTAACAGAGGTGGAGATACTTGTGAGAAGTATTATGCTGTGTAATGTTACATGACTCAATCATTAATATACAGATAGTTGGGGTTTTTAGCGAGATGCTTTCCCCGGGATACATACTGTGTTAATGTGTGAATGGTCTTGATGTTTTATTGTTATTGATGCTGCTATATTGATGATCAACGTAGAGGAGCTTATGTATTGTGTATGTTTTCCGCAATAGTACATGATCAGGATAATCTCCATTGAATATGTGTTAAATTATTCAAAATTTCTACAAAATTCATGCTTTTACTTGTTATTTTGGAGTAAAAACCTCAAGCACATTTTTATATTTTGATGAGGGGAATTAGCACAACATTACGAATATACCCCAATTCAGATCAACAAATAGTGTTGTGCGAGATAATGAATGTGAAAAAATAGGACAACAAACATTGATACATTGAAAAAATACATGTATGCGTGCATACTTAGTGTGTTGAATGCTAAAACGACTAATATTTACCCACAACAGTGTTTTCTATTAATCATGGAACAAAAATTGGTACGATAAAAAAATTTGAATGAAACTCTATATTCGATACAAATATTTTGTGACATGTTCCAAACGCAAAATAGTAGCAGGTGGTGATTTTTAGGGAGATGAGTCAACAAGAATTTGAAATCGCTACTATAGTGAGGGAAAATTCCATTTCATTTGAAAAAAAACCAATAATTTCAAGCAAGCTAGACAAGTCAAGGAACAAAAACTAACACTTTCTACCTCCGCACACATTACGCTGATTAATTAGCTATAATTTACAATTTATCCAAACTATGGATAAATGCTAGTCCATTCAACATTCAATTCACCAACTATGCACCTATGTAAATAGATTCATCCACATGATGAAAGATTATTTTTCAAATTAAAACCGAGATAATCTTCCTCTGCACAATTGAACAACATCCTATAATTTTGGCTATACATAATCCAACACTAGCTCTTTAAATTCTCAATTTCTTCATCCGCATAATGGAAGCTTTTATTATAAGCCCCACACAATGAAATTCTTCAAACTAAAATAGAAACAAGCTTCCCCCGCACAATTAAAGATTTTATTATAGGCTCCACACAAGGAAAACATCCTATCAATATTGTGTTCATGGATTTGTTAGACCTAATGTTTCCATTCTTTGAATGTTGAGATATAATAATTTTCTCTCACTATGAAATTCAATAATATTGAATGCATATGCACATATGAAACATTGCACTGAAAATAGTCTATGTTCCTTGCTCTGTAAACTCGTTCTCCCACAGATGTTACTACTATGCATGCCAAAACTATTACACATGACACACTCAATAATTACCAATTGAACACACCAGCACTAACCAACATCACATTCATTTATTCCACACTTTTCTGTTGCTTTAATATCACTATTATACATGTTACAAGAAACATAAATTTACCATATAAAATAAATATGAACTACATGTGATTTTTTCATATACATTTACCTTCAATTTGAATTAGATGATGATTTTCATAGATATGAAATAAGCATCTGCAAACCTATGTGTTTTATTGAAAATATGCATCATCATATATTTAGCTATTTTCCTAATCACGTAAGATCTTTCATATTTAACTATTCTTTTACTAGGAAAAGTTTTATGTACTTTAACATAATAAATGTGAATAGAAAATTGTCCAAGGTGAATCCGGTTAAAAATTGGGAGTATTGTAGATCTTTTCTATCTTTGCACCACTGCTACTAACCATGCATTAGTATTTTATTCAAATATAATCAAATACGACATTGTAACAATATTAAAGCTGAGAATGTGTTTCTATGTGATGCCAGTTTCGAAGACAACAATTTATGTAAGACAACAAAAGCTCGTACAATACTCCTAACGTTTAAACACAATTAAGAAAGAGAAAATTTTACATGCATTGTTATATGACCAAATAACTTCTTTCCTTTCTCCACCAATGATTTTAGATGCTTGTTGGCTCATTTCCCTAAAAGTCAACACCTGTTCTTTTTTTTTGTTCGACAAATGTCACTAAATCTTTGTATCGGAGATGAAGACGACTTCCAAAACTTTTTTTTCGTCTCAATGTTTGTTATAAGAGAAGACATTGACACCGCTAAATAGAAATCCTCCTCAGCATGTCTTATGATATTTCTATGCCTAATGATGTCAGAATGTATGGAATTGCATTACTATTGGTTCAATAACAGTAATGCTCCTCACACACAGTAAAAAGACACTTAATTGTATATTTCATAATTAGTATTTTAGAGTAATGATAACATTGTGGATCAAAGTTTGTGTTACACTACGAAATAATGTTTCTCTTCCTTTCTTTGCACACCCATTCTACCATGCAACACTAACTATTCACATGTATTAAAAAAACACTTATCACAAATGCACTTAATATTCGAAAATAATCTGCAAAGAGAAAACGTTACACATTCTGCGACTCGAAAAATGTAATCAAGACCAAATTATTTATTTGTATCACTGCAAATAGCATGTTTCCCTTACTATACCAGCCATTTCAAAGGCTTGCAGTCTTGTTTCTTTAAAAATCACTATCGATTACTATATAGCTTCTAAAACATGTTATAGAGATAAAGTTGCCATCCATATTTTTTTATCATTTCGATATTTGTCCTCTAATTAATAGAAAATGGTGTTGTGGCTAAATATCATTCCTCTCAGCATTCAATTCACCGTCCACGCATGTGCGCAGTCTTCATTCAATGTACAAACTTTTATACAAAAGTAAAAAATCACCTATTACATTATGAATTAAAGTTTATGTTCATAGTTACTTAATTAGTTTTGCAACTATGGAATAAAGTTCCTCCTGCAACATCGTTCTCTCAGACATACCTCATCCTCCACACATACTTCATTCTGCACATTTCCACAACTGTATGCAACTTCTCTTCTGCACAACTATATCTATAAAAGTTGTAAATGGCTACTCCTCCATGTAGTAAAATCTCCGTAGAGCAAGAGCCTGGAGCAGCCTATGCGAGAGGAACCAGATAGCGGGAGCCTGGTGTAGCCTCCAAGGCCGATAGGAGGAAGCCTGGGGAGTGTGTAAGAGACTCAGCCATCCACGAGTCTACGTGAAGCTTCAGAGTCATGGCCCCAGGAGGGGGCCACGAAAAGGAAACTTCCTTGCCACCAGAGCTAGCTGCATTCCGGAATCTAGTTGCAGCATGCAATAAACGACTAGCATCCAAAAACCAACAAAAGTTTGTAGAAAAAATGGAATCCATCCCCACAGTTTCTCTGCCAACTTAAGAACCCTGCAAGCAGCATTAAATCTGGCAGAATGAGGGCTTATTAGCCAATTCACAGGCTTATGGCCCTCACCTAAAGCGGTAGAAGCCTAGGTGCAAAGAAATTGGCATTCACTGGTCAAAGAAGGACTAAAAATCCATTTCATCGGAAAAGGCTTCTTTGTATTCATATTTGAAGCAGCAGAAGATAGGAACCTCATATTTAGAAACGAACCATATTTCATGGGGCCTTAGGGTCTCTATTTGAATCAATGGACTCCAGACTTCGACCCGACTCAGGATGTGCCCTCGGCCGTTCCGGTCTAGGTGCGATTGCCCCACCTACCTCTGCACTGCTAGAACCCTAAATACTTAGAAACCATGGGCAACAAGCTAGGAAAATACATCAACCGAACAAAAAGAAGAGACCAGTACTCGTGCAAGAATGTGTAGAAGTAGACCTAGAGGAAGGTCTCCCTGTAGCCATTAAACTCACAGCGGCTGACTGGACTCACATACAAGTCCTAGACTATGAGAAACTCCCATTTAAATGCCAGAACTGCTAAGGCTATGGGAATTTTGCCAAGCATTGCAAAAAGAAGTCAGAGGATGGAGCAGAGAAGGAGAAAGGAGATCAATGGACTCAAGTAAAGAAATTAGGGCCAACTAAGTAGAGCAACATGAATAAAGGGAAACTTGTATCCACTGGGAGGGTTGCTCCTCCCGAAACCCAAGCAGAAGGAAACTCAATCCCTCCAATAGAAGACACATCAACAAACCCCTTTGATATACTCACCACACCAGAAAAACTCCAAGACCCAGCAAATAAAGAGGATGAACAACAGGCAAATAACACGGAAGAAAACAAAAGGCAAGAGGAATTAGTCCAAATCGCATCCCCAAAAGGTGCCTCTAGCTCCCCAACCTATGCAGATATGAGAAGAAAGAAGACCCCTAAGATATTGGGATCCTCGGAAGATGAAACATCTGAGAGGCCCTTGAAAAGAGTGGGGAGGAAATCTCACAGAGAGGCTAGAGAAGAAGAAGCAGAGAGTCAAAAAATGCAAGGCATCCAGGCCACTATAGAGATGTCTATCGATAGAAATACTAGAAAAAGGCCTCCCAAGGGAGGTGTTGCCCCAACCCCTACCAGTAAATAATGCAATTAGTCTTTTGGAATTGCAGAGGACTAGGGAACCCATCGAAAGCTGAAGCAGTCAAGAGCCTATTAAAATTAGAATTGGTCAATATCCTCATGCTCCAAGAGACTAAAATAGAAGGCGAAGCCCTTCTGGAACTCAACAAAGAAAAATGGAAAATAAAAGCTGGAAAAGCAGTAAGTGCTAGAGGTACATGCGGTGGGTTAGCCACTCTCTGGGAGTCTGACAAATTCCTGCTTGAGATCTCCTTTCAAATGCAGCACTAGATTTAGACTGAACTCTAACACCTATCAAGTAAGATGAACATTGCACTCTTTAATCTCTATGTACCTGTCCTCTATCTATAAAAGAAGCAATGTTGGAAAAATCTAACTGATTTTTTGGAAGCATACTCCCTCAATAATATAATTATTTTCAAATACTTCAATCTAATCCTAGACCCAAAGGAAAAAATAGAAGGAACTAGCAGCAGGGATCGCTTCCTTCCCTTAATGGAAAACCTGATTAAACATTGGCATTTAATGGATTTCAAGAAAAAAAAAGGACTATACACATGGACTAATAACAGAATAGGGGAGGAGCATATCTAAGCCAGGTTGGATCTATTCCTTCTTTAGAGTTCCTTCTTCTTAGAGAAGATGATCATCTCCACAAAAATTCTGTGAAAGTGGAACTCAGACCATAAACCCATCCTCCTTCTGCTGGAAGAAGAAGAAAACGTGGGACCAATCCCCTTTTGGTTCTGACCTCCATGGGAAAACAGGGAAGGTTTTTTGGATACAGTGAATAAGGCATGGTCCATTCATGTTCTTGGATCACCCAATTATGTTTGGAGCAAAAGACAAAAGCCACCAAAACAACCCTGAAGCAATGGATACAAAATACCACAGTCTCTGCCACTACCCAACGAAAACAGAGCACAAAGCAGCTACTAGATCTCCAAATTGGCCTGGAGACTCAAGACATAACCAGAGCAAAAATACATAGTGAGCAAGAACACCAAATTAGCACCCTCCAAACATTTAGAGAAGAGGAAGAATACTTGAGGCTCAAGTCATGCAATCTGTGGCTTGCGTCTGGAGACAAAAATACAACCTTATTCCACAAGAAAATTCGAACCCGCCTGTCCAGAAACCACATTTCCGAGATCACCTTACCCAAAGGGACTGTGCTTAAAGGCACAACTTTGATAAAAGAGGTGGCAACCTCTCATTTTAAGCAGTTTTTCAAAGAAGAAGGCACTGAGGATGATGAGAAAGCTCACAACTTCCTAAAGCATGTTCCAAGGGTGGTTAACGAGGAGGACAATGTAACTCTCCTAAAGGCATTCACTGAAGAATAAATTAGTAATGTCATATGGAAGATGGAACCAAACAAAGCCCCAAGACCTGATGGATTCTCAGTACACTTCTATAGACTCTGCTGGGACATCATCAAGGCTGATTTGTATCAAATGATCAAAGGTTTCCTATGAAAAGCCAAAGTGGGAGGAAGCACAAACTCCACCTTCCTAGCCCTAATTCCTAAAGAAGCCAACTCGGAGACATTCAACAGATTCAGACCAATATCGCTTTACAATGCGTCCTACAAAATACTCACCAAGTTACTTGCTAATAGAATAAAGCCTCTGCTGGACAAACTCATCTCTCCCAATCAAGGAGGGTTTTTCAAAGGTAGGCATATCCTAGATAATGTCATACTGGTGCAGGAAGTCATCCATTCCAGCCATCAACGCAAAGAGATAGATATGCTCATCAAACTGGACATGGCGAATGCCTTCGATAGAGTAAGACACTCATTCGTCCTCCAAGTTCTTTCTGCATTTGGTTTCAACTCTGAATTTGTAAAAATGATTAAAGCGTGCATTGGATAACCTTGGATAGCCCCTCTAGTAAATGGTAGGCTGAAAAGCTACTTCAAATCTTCAAGGGGAATTAGGTAAGGTTGCCCTTTTTTCCCCTTCCTGTATATTCTGATGGTGAATTCTCTAAGCGGAAAGCTCACAGATGAGAAGCTCAACGAGACTCTTCCTGGCATTAGGGTGATACCTGGAACAAACCCAATCAATCATACCTTGTTCACCGATGATGTTATCCTTATGGGAGGAGCCTCCATTAAAATAGCAAGAGCCTTCAGTGGAGTAATCCAAAGCTTTTGCACAGTCTCCGAAGCTATGGTCAACAAGAGAAAAAGTGCAGTTTATGGCTAGGTAGTAGACCAGCAATCTATACTCAAGATTGTGCAAGCCCTGGGCTTCACCAGATATGCCTCTTGGGAAAAATTCAAGTATCTTAGCCTACCTTTAACCTTGGGTTCCACTAAGGCCCCTCATTTGATGGAAATTATCAGCAAGATTAAGGCTAAAATGACTGCGTGGGGCAAACAGTGGCTTACCTTAGTCGGGAAGCTCACTTTGGTCAAGTTAATTCTCTCATCCCTTCTTATCTACCAGGCTTCTTTCTTTTGGCTCTAAAAATTATCACCAAACAATTAACAAAGTTGATTCGAAATTTTCTATGGCAAGGAGGAAAGGGGAACCAAAAATATTTCCATATAGTAAGCTAGGACATAGTGAAAAGGCCAATATCTGAAGGTGGACTTCAGGTAAGAGATCCTGTGTTAGCCAATCTAGCAATGGGAGGGAAGATCCTCTGGAAAATCTTCTCAAACCAAAGAAACCCTGTAAGTCAAGTTCTAATCAAAAAATATCTACATAGACTCCCAATAAAGAATATGGAAGAAGGAGCTTCCCACAAAGGAACCACGTTGTGGAAGTTGTGCAGCCAAGGCTGGAAATTCTTCAAAGAACATCTCTACATAATTCCAGGAAATGGGAAAAGAATTAGATTGTGGATGAAAATATCATGGGACTCCATCCCCTAAATCTTGCTCTAGAAATAGAATATTTATGTAGCTGGCTCATCCGAAAAGGTATCCACAAACTTGCTGACATATGAACATGGAATTCAGCAGGGAACTAGAGTAACTGGGCCCTCCATCGCCCCCATGATTGGATGCTCCCTCAACTCCATCAATTATTAGCTAAAATCACTGGTCTGGCTCTTGTGCATCTCCATTCGAGGGACAAGTGGGGTTGGGGGAAGTCTGGAGCTTACTCAGCTCAGCTGGGTTTTGCAGCCCTACAAGAACAACAACATCAGATCCATACTACAAAGCTTTGGCAGCATGTTTGGGACTGTTGCAATGAAAATTGTCACCTTGACATTCTGCTATCTGAATGAGTTCATTACCACTCATACTTTCCTCCTCTGCAAGTCTAAAACATCAGTTCCTCATATCAAGTCTCAAAAATAAAAGAAAAGCTTTCAAAAGTTTTTAAAACTCTGGTTTTGCACTTTCTCTTTGTCTTACCTATGGTCCCGCACCTAATGGTCATGTCTCCGGCGCACCTGACCGCATTGTCTCTATGTTAAAGGTGCAGACCCTTGTAAAAGTTAAAAAGGCGCAAGTATAATCTGAAAAAACTTACTTTCAATTATTTCTAGAAGCTTCTGGAAGGAATCTAGAGGTGGCAAGTTCGCTCTTTTAAAGTTCATGTAACCCATACCTTAAGGAGCTAACCCCTTGATGTGAGGAGCTTATTCCTTTGAAGGAGGATTCTATCCCTTCATAGGTGGAGCTGTAACCTCCTCCTCTACACTATAAAAAGAAGCATTGAGCTGGTTAACTGGTTAGAGGGAGAAGCTTAGTATTTTTTGAGGTAAAATGTTGTTGGAACTTAGTCTTCTTTAGTTGAGTTTTTATGAGGAGAGATTACATACCTCTATGTATCTCATTTGGAAGAGTGCAAGACTTGTCAAAGTAAAGGAAATTCCTGTTTCAAACCAAAAGGAAGAACTTGTTCAGCATCAAGGTTGAAAAGGTTGTAAAGTTCTTCTAATATTCAAAGTTAATACAAATATATTTGTTTTCCTCAATAAGCTATTAATTCATTGTTTATTTTATGGATTCCTTGATCACCATAATAGGCATGATTTATAATATTTGCTACGCAGGTGCTATTTAATGTTTGCTTGTTTGTGATTGCAGATCTTCAAAGATAACTCTTTCGAATGACTGGAGGATGACTACTACGAACAAGCATTGGATCTAAGGTAGGATCTTAACACCTTTGTAGTATTTACTTATAAATCGCATATGTCTAGAGAAAGATAGATTTGTTTGTCTGTTTGTTGCTAGACTATCTTTTGATACTAGGGAGATCGGTCTTGTCCGCAAGATCGATTTATCCGGCCAACAAATTGGCGACTCCACTGGGGAAGGTATTTGATTTTTGGTTTTTCTTTGTTTTGACTTGAGAAAATTGTTTTTTTTTTTTTTTTTTTGATTGATGTGTACTGGCTTGGGTAGCTTTCAAAAATCTTGAAGTACTTTTGTTTTTTTTGAATTTTTCTGGGGACCGCACTTTGTCTTCACAGACAGTGTGGACATCTTCACATATTCCTTGTGTAAACAGTGCGGGACTGCACCTGTTGCTTCTAGAGCCTGCGGACCCTGTAATTTTTTTTTGAAAAACTAAAGATATATTCTTCTAGTTAAGTTTAGGTTTGATTTAGGATTCTTAGTGTCTACCCATTTTGTATTTTTCCTATAAAAAATATCTTGTGAGTGAGTTCTGATAGTATTTTTGTTTTGAATGATTTTCTAGAAGTTTTGCATGCTTGAAGTGGTTTTCACTTTGTCTCTATAGTGACCCAAAGACCAGAAGCTTGAGAAACCTTAGATCACCCTGGTGTCTTTTTTTCTTCTTGATGAGTCTGACTTGGTTGTGAAATCTATCCTTTGTGAGAAATATATTTAGTTTTCTTGTTGCAATTCTTTGAACAAACTTTGCTATAAGTTCTGAATTTCATTTTTACAAAAGAAAACATATCTGGATGTTTTTTTGATTGGTTTGTTATTATGTGCAAATGAATCCTTAGTTTACTGAACAACTAAGTAAAACATCCTCAAAAAAGAATTGAAGCTTGTATTCAGTTAGATTTTTAAAGTTTTTAGATCTCAAAATTAGTTTTTTGTAGTTTTGAGTGTATTTCTAGAACTTGTAGATCTCTTTTGAAGCAAATTGTCTTTTTTGTAGTTTCGAGTTTTGAAAAGTGAAAGGGATTTATTGTGAGAATTAATTATTTGTCTCATTTTGAGTTCTTTTTTAGGTGCATTTTTTAAGTGTGTTTGGAGTCGAGTCTTCACACCATCAAAGTTTCATTTCTATACCTATTGACTTAAAGAACAACCCATAAAAGCAACGCTTAATTAAAATTGATCTAGTAATCTTTTCTATTTCTAGGGCTCTTATCACCAATATAGCTTAGGCTAGTATCTTGGATTAGGGAGTAATTAACTCTCCAAGATAGTTAAAACAAACAAGTAGATACATCTTGCAGTAGGAAATAAATCCAATTGTAATTGATACATTCTAGGAAGCTTCTCTTAAAGGAGTCAATCACGAGATCATTTCCGAACCTTTGAGACAATCAATTCTTTTTCATTGGGAAAGATAGAAGATCTGTGCGTATTATAAACATTAAGCCTTGGATTAACCATTGTCAAGGGGCCTAGGATCACTTGTTGGTAAACCTCGGATTGACCATGTCGAGGAGCCTTCAATGGGATTGAGCTTTGTTACTCTGCCCTTGTGCGTAGAATCGGATCATGGACTGTCCACCCAGTTGTATTTTTTGTTGTTGGTAACCTTAGTGTCCATAAACTTAAGATTATTTCCTAAGGTGACGGTGAAGGAAAGATCTCATTGTACCTGGAGCAGATGTCGACTAGACTCACTTGGACTCTCTAGGGGTTCTCTTCACTCGAGATGGTTTTGTGAAGAAAGTTGTGCCATCTGTGTCATTAAGAAGTTTGTTGGGGTAACTGTTCCAACTTCCCTTTCTATATTGAACTTCTACTAAGTTTGATTTCATCACCAACTAGTGTTTTTAGTATGGGAAGTTACTTTTTTGCGTGGTTTGAACTCTTAGATTTTTTAGGCGTGTGATTCAGCTATTTGTTTATTTAGAGATTTTAGGTGTTTTTTTTGAAATTTTCTTTGTTTGCGTGTGATTAATTAATATTTAATCGTGGTTGAATTACCGAGACAATCTTGTAGACTTCAGGGGAAACCTCCTGAGTATACACCAAGCCAAGTTGAAGGGCTGCGAGCTCTCGTAACACCTAGTGACAGTAGAGTTGGATCACCAAAAGCTGGAGAGTCATATCTAATTGTTCATCCTGATTATCAAATACAAACAACAGAACTTATTCAAGAGCCAATTTCATTTTTTGAAGTTACTGGTAGTATTTCTCCTTCTAGTGAATTAGCTGAAGAACTTGAAATTTCTGAGCCTGACACTGAACCTGCTGTTTTGGAACCATCTTCAAGATTTGTTACTCCAACTTCTAGTGATCCTGGTTCACCTAAGGTAAGAAATATCATTACTCAAAATCTTCCTTTTGGCCTCATTTCTATTGAAGAAATTGTCAGTCCAGACAAAGATGTAACTCTTCCCAAAAACCAACAGGCTTTAAATCTTAGGGAGTGTGAATCATTATTCTACAGTCCTTTTAGGAGTGACGCTTGGTATTTATCATTGACAATTTTTTTAGAAAACCCAGGTCTTAGTTTTTCACCACCTCGAATTTCTTTTCATCATACACCAAGAGGTTATTATCCTTCATCGATCATGTCATGAGAGTCATCTATGTTTTCCCAATCACTGGAAACATTTTTATACGGCAGTCCTTCTATTCCTTCGGGGTACCAGTCACTCTCTAGTACTTTTTCAACAGCAACTTCTCGACCTACTAAACAAGAGTTATCATATGATAGTAATGGAACTCAAACGTTGAACGCAGAGAAAATACATATGATGTCTGGTAGTATTCCAAATCCTCAACCTCAAGGTATTCAGTTACCACCTGGGGGGCAACCCCAAGGTACTCAGTTACCGCCTGGGGGGCTACCTCGAGGTTTTCAACCTTTAGGATAGTACATACCCCAAGGTCAACCCCAAACTCAATATATTCCTCAGGATGCTTATCAACCCCAGATTCAGTATGTGCCTCAAGGTTATCAACCTCAAGGTCAATACCCAACTCAAGGTTTCCAACCACCTTCTGGTTAATCATTTTTACAAGGAGTTGGAAATTTACTGCTTAATTATCAGCACTATGTTCAACTAGGTTATGGTCCTCCATATGTACAACCTTTCATGGGTCCATACCCCGGAATGAATATGGTGTGGAATCCGTCTCAAACTCAACATACTATGCAACCTAATGTGCAGTTACCTAATCAACCTGGACAACCTTTGTTTCTGGTCCAACCCAACAACTTGTCCAACCTACTGTTCAAATCCCTGCACTTGGTTTAGTTCAGCAACCTGGGCCTAACACACCTCAGACTCCGCCTCAAACTGCTACAACTACTGCAACTTTTGTTCAACATACAACACCTATTTCTGGAGTATCTGTAGCTCCGATTTCTACTATCCCTGCATCAGTGCAAATTCCTCAAGTCTCCGTGCCATAGTCAGGACCTACAGTTCAAACTTCGGTCCAGATGAGTGTAGGACAAGCTGGTACAAGTACGATTGCCACAAGTCAACTGAAATTCATCTATCAACTGTACTAGGGACAATATCAATTCTTTCCTACCCCAGTATTAACCGTATCCTGGATATACTTATCAACAGCCTCAACAACCCCAGTTTGGTCTGGTTAATCCTAGTTTTCCAGGAGGTTATAACATTCCTAATGCAAATTCGATTCCAGGTTATCCTGGATATCCTTCTCTTGGAACTGCTCTCATTACTCAAGGTTTTCGCGACCCTAACCATCAGTTACCATTTATTACAACTTTGGATTTACTTGATTTGTCGCGCCTTACGAATGATCCAATTTACTATCTTCCGTATTGGCCGCCAATGCCTAGTAAGTTGCCCAGTGATATCCCGAAATTCGAGGGTAAGTCAGGAGAGGATCCGTCAAATCACGTTATGACTTATCACCTCTGGTGTGCATATAATTCAAATATTAATGATTGAATTCGATTGCGTCTTTTTCAATGAACTCTTACTGGTCTTGCCGCCAAATTGTACATTGAGTTACCACAAGGCTCTTTTAATAATTTCAATCAGTTAGCCACTACTTTCTTAACTCATTTTCAGTCGCCTGTCAGATACGACAATGGCATGGAACTGTTAACTTCACTGAAACAATCCACATCCACATATATTTCTGATCATATTCATGAATGGCGACGTAGAAGGCGTTTAGTGAAAGTTCTCATTCCGGATCAAATTTTAGTGGAATGGTTCATTAAATCATTGTTACCAAAAATCACTGAAGATGTAGCTAAGGGAAGAGTTGTCACTGAAGAGCAAGTCATTTCTCAGGCTCAGTACCTTGACCTCGTCTATACGCAGTCAGGTACTTTCCATGAAAAAATCCCTGATATTCCAAAACATGGTCATATAACTACAACTACTTCAGGGTCTCATGCCGCTGATGGTATGATTGGTTCAGTTAGCACTAAAAGTAAAAAGAAATATTCAAAGAATTATTCTCCTATAATAACTTTACCTGATTCCCTGAAGGAGATTCTTGCACTGAATTTTCTGCTGACATCCATGTCGTAGAATCATCTACGACCAAAACAAAATTTGGTAGTAAAAAGAAGGGGAAGAAGAAAAACAAAAAAAATTAAAAAAATAAAACGGATAAAAATGAATCTACTGACGAAAAACGGAAACCTTGCTATCCTTGTTTCATTTGCGATGAGGATCATTTTACCAAAGAATGCCCACATCGAGCAAAGGTTTCGAAATTCGTTAAAGGTTCTTAAATGCCTACTATCTTGAAGGATCCTTTTCCTACTCAAGATAGTAAGATGACTGGTTCTTCCTCGAATGCATCAAAAGAACCCATTATGATGATGTGTCATGTCAGGATTGTGACGCGATCGCAAGATTATGGTGGTAAAAACCCTGTTGGTGGTAAAGAAGCGAAATCTTCTAATTCAAACACATAAACTACACCTCCTCCTGGTTCTGATCCACTACAGATCAAGAAACCCAACCCTGACTTAGTAATCAAACCGCCTGCTAAAGGTGTACTTCATAAATCATCTTTCAATCCACATGCGAGAGCTGCTCAGATTTACAATTTTGTTGAAAACTTAGTTATTTCCCCTTCAGCAATGTCAGATTTGGAAGTGTTGCAATTGTGCTCAGCACAACGTAAATTACTATTGTCTACTATAGGAGCTATTGATATTCAGGATTCTAACCTAATAATCTTCTATTTAGAGAATAGTACACCCCGCCTACCTCATCAATGGCTTTCCAAATTCCAGTTTTAGTCAAAAATAGACCTTGCTTTCGGACTGTGATTGATGAAGAGGATTCTACGTGTATTATGTTGATCCAGTGTTGGAAATCTCTTGGTTCTCCCACACTCAATCAGTCTCTGACAATTCTAAAGGCTTTTGATGTCCGAGGGTTCCATACTTTTGGTATTTTGCAGGATTTACCTATAGGGGTCGAAGGTAAAACCATAAATCTAGATGTGGAAGTGGTTGATGCCCCTCTAGATTACAACCTTCTCCTGGGTCGCAAATGGTCTTATGCTATGACTACTATTGTTTCATCGGTCTTTCGGCTTATCAAGTTTCCTCATAATGGAAAGATCATTATGATAGACCAACTAACTTATTTCTCATCCAACCCAGCCTCTACAGATAGTATTCAGCACATCGGTAAAACGAATATCCCTTACAAGGATGTTGGCGTAGGTTTGATTAAAGATTCTGCTTTACTGGGAAATTTTTCCTTCCCTCCTCCTAACGTATCGCCTTCTATTGCAAATATTCATATGATTTCATTGAATACTATTACTTTTGATGATCCTTGGATTATACCTTCTGATTCTGAGGTGGATTCATTTGATGGTGTGATGCCTTTGAGTCCCTTTGAAATTGCATATCAGGATGTACAGTCGTTTTCTGATTCTTGTTCAACCGAAACTAATCCAATGAATGTGGTCCATGGGGAATCACTTTTGATATCAACCTCAGCTACAACAACACTTTCTAATCCTGTTCATACTGATGAGCAAATTCATGAACTTTTGTCTATTGATGATTTACCATGGGAATATCTTCATCATCGATCTTCTTTTTTACCTGAGCTTGATCATTTTGAAAATGATTTTTCTTCTATTTTTACTACTGACCATGTCAAAGAACCACATAATCCATTGCATCATTTTTATTCTAAGTTAAATTTGGAAAATATCTCTCGAACGGTTCCTATTGACATTTCAGTTAAGCTAGGAATTATTGAAAATTTTCATATAGGTGCTTCCTATACGGACGATGAAATCCAAACTTATAAAGCCCTATTTCAAGAATTTCGTGACGTGTTTTCCTGGTCATATGAAGAAATGATAAGAATCGATCCATCAATTGTTGTCCATGAAATTAAAACTTACCTGGATGCTAAACCTGTCCAGCAACGCTTACGTCAGATACATCCGAGAAAAGCCGTTGCTATCAAAACCGAAGTTGAGAAATTACTTCGCACAGGTTTCATTCATCCAATTCCTTTAACCGATTGGGTATCAAATATTGTTCCTGTCAACAAAAAACAAGGAACGATAAGAGTATGTATCGACTATAGGGATATTAATCGAGCTTGTCCTAAAGACAATTATCCAACCCCCTATATCAATCAAATTATTGATGATTGTGCCGGCAGTGAAATGTTCTCCTTTCTGGATGGTTTTTCCGACTACAATCAAATCAACATACTCCCTACTGATGAACTTAAAACAACTTTCATTTGTCCATGGGGGACATTTTCTTATTGCAATTTACCCTTTGGATTGAAGAACACTGGAGCAACTTTTCAAAGGGCTATGTCTTATGCATCTCGTGACATCAAGCACATTATGTAGCCTTATCTCGATGATTTACCTGCCCATTCATCACATAGAGTTGATCATCTCACTCATTTGTGAGCTATCTTTATGAGATGTAGGCATTATCAAATTCGGTTGAATCCACACAAATGTGTATTCTGTGTGGAAACGGGTTTCTTACTAAGATTTGTCGTTTCAAAGGCTGGCATTCGTGTCGACCCCTCGAAGGTTGAAGCTATCGTCAATATACCTCCTCCTTCAACTCTTTGCCAACTCCAAAGTTAGCAACGGAAAGCAAACTTCTTATGTCATTTCATTCCTAACTACGCCGAGATAACGAAAGGTTTTACCAGGTTGTTAAAACAGAATATTCCATTCTTTTGGGATGAGATCATTGATCAATCTTTTGATGCACTTAAACACGCTTTAACCCATGCACCGTTACTGCATCCTCCCCATTACAACCAAGATTACTTTTTTTATCTCATCGCTTCTCATTCCACCATTGGCATGGTTTTAGTTCAGGAAGACGAATTCAACAATGAATATGTGATTTACTATCTTAGTCGAAATCTGCATCTGACTGAGCTTAAATATTCGCATGTGGAGAAATTGGCCTTGGCAGCTATCCAAGCTGTCCAAAGATTTCGTCACTACATCTTATTATGCAAAACCACGGTAATTTCTGACTGTAACCCTATGATGTATATCTTGACTAAACAATTGCTAGGGGGAAAGTATTCCAAATGGATAGTTATCCTGCAGGAATTTGACTTGGAATTTGAAAAATCCAAGGCAAAGAAATCTTTGGTTTTTGCTGAACTGATGTGTGATTTCCCGTGTACTGATACTGAAACTGTGGAAAAGCAGCCCATTAAGAATGAATCCTTGTTTCTTATCAGTACTCTTGATCCTTTGTATGGAGATATTATTGTTTATCTCCAAACCCAATCTTTTTGGCTTGAAATCTCAGGATCTCAGTGACAAAAAATACGTTTCCAATCCCAACAATACAATATTATTAGTGTTACACTTTATCGTCATAGAGCGGATTCTGTTTTTCGACGTTGTCTAACTCATGAAGAAGCTGAAAAGGTTTTGAATGATTGTCATTCTGCAGCATGTGGCGGTCATATGTTTGGGTATGCCAGAGCCCAAGAGATATTGCGCGCTAGTTATTTCTAGCCATCCTTATTCAAAGATTGTATCTATGCAATCTGGAAATGCCACAATTATCAAATCTTTAATCGTAAAATGCGTGCTCCACCCGCTCCTCTTCACCCTATAATTGTTGTCGGTCCTTTCAAAAAGTGGGGTATTGACTTTATTACATGTAACCCTCACTCGGCTGGGGGGCATGCATATATTATCCTAGCAGTAGATTATTTTACTAAGTGGGCTAAGGCAATGCCTACATTTTCGGAAAACGACAAGACTGTTGCAACTTTCGTATTCAATCGTATAATTGCTATATTCGATGTTCCTCAAGCTATTATTACTGATCATGGAAGTCACTTTCGAAATATCATGATGACTTGACTGATAGATTAACTTGGCCTGCACCACGATAGTTCTACTCTGTATTACCCACAGGCTAATGGTCTGGTTGAAGCTATCAATAAAGTTTTAGTCACTATGACCAAATGAATCATTGGTATTCATAAGTCAAATTGGCATACCATGCTATTTTCAGCACTTTGGGCATATCGGACCTCAGTGAAAACATCGACTGGTTTCACTCCTTTTCAACTGGTCTATGGTTTGGAAGCAGTGTTACCTATTGAATGCAAAATTTCATCATTACAATTAGCCATAGAATTACTCCCAACTACTTCTGAAGAAGAGAAGTGTTTTTTGTACTTAGCTCAGCTAGATGAGAATCAACGCACTGCTGCAATAGCGAACGAGACTCATGTGAAACGAATGAAAGCTCAATACGACAGAAGTATAACACCTCATAATTTTTCAGAAGGAGACCTAGTTTTAGTATATGATCAAGCGAGCGATAAGCTAGGGGTTGGAAAATTTGTACCTATGTGGCATGGTCCTTACATTGTTAAGCAAAAGCTGACAAAAGGGGCTTATGAATTGATAGATTCTAATAGTGTCTCTTTGGATAAACCCAGAAATGGACTTTATCTGAAGAGATATTATGCTTAAATTCTATGTGGATATTTTTTGTTATATTAGTTTCTTTACAGCTGGTGTTTTAGATTAGAAAAGTGTGCCTAGTTTAGAGAGTGCTCTTATCACTATTCCTGCTTATCTTGATTTTACTCTTGATATTGCAGATGTCGATGCCTCTTCAAACATACATTGGTTTTGCTGATGGTTCTTGTCATAGTACACGGAACATTTCTTCTACAACTTGGGTTATCTATTCACCCTCTGATGAGTTAGTGTCTATGCATGGGGTAAGCCTCGATCAAACAATGAATAACATTGTAGAGTATAGTGCAGTGATTGAGTTATTATCTGAATCCATCTCATTTGGGATTCGGAGTTTGATTTTTAGGTTGGATTGTAAACTCATTGTATTATAGCTTAACAGGGTTTATGCCATTAGAAATCCAGTGTTATTAAGGTTATTTTTGAGAGTTTGTCTCTTGGAACATGAATTTGATTACATTGAATATCAGCATATTCCAAGACATTTAAATACATTAGCAGATGTAGTTGCTTCTAGTATGATAAATAGACATTTGCGATAATCAAAACAGTAAATTTAATAACATTCGATAACATGTTACATGAGATGGCCGGTAATACTGATATATCATAGCATAGAAGTGTGTTTCAAAATATACATCGTCTTCGATCATAGGCTGAAAAACACCTTATGATCGGCAAAAATGATAATACAAAAAGACAAAATGTCGTAAGTCTACAAAATCGATCATCCTATCCCTGGTGATGATCACAATAAGAAACTACTACTCAGGCCACCCTACATAGGAACCTCCTAAAAGGTCCTGGGACCCCAATCACATATCTTTGTAACCTAAGTGGAATATCATCTATATCAGTCTCTGGAATATCTAGTGTCAAGCGCTCTAGATGATGCTCCAAGTCGGTCAGGAACTCTGCTGATTGGCCCTATGGGACTAGTGCTGCTGCAGCTGGGTGTCTCCTCTCGTAAGGCTGGAGAGAAGATAGTCATCATGGACCCACATCTACATTTAAACTTTTTATTGTCAATTTTGGACAATTTAAAATAAATAAAAAAAACTAAAACTTAGAAAGTGTTGAAAATGGTTTTTACCTGAATCATCTCATTGCTCTCCTGGTGGAAGAATCATGTCTTGATCACCGCGGTAATCCATCCTGGCGTATGGAAAGTCCTGAACCACAAAAATTTGGTTGTTCAACCAATGAAAATATGTAAGTGGAAATCAAACAACCTCTATGCCCTCAGTGTGACGGGCCATCAAAGCAACCCAACGAACCATTCTAGGCTCTCGAGGAAGATCAGCATCAACAAGAATATGCTGCGAGGCTAACATGGGGATCCTCTCTAGAGCAAAGGTGACTACGATAAATCCATATCCAAAGTTGTTCAGCTTTCCATTCTTTTCTCTGGTTAGTTGGCCTTTCACATTTGCCAACACAGCCTTGCACCAATTGTATATGGTGCCTCAAAAATAGTCTACAGCCATCTGCATCTAGGATCTAGTAGTCACATGCAATGCTGCACTCTTGCATAGTCTGGTAACAGTGGATGCAATAACTTTAAGCTCTGGATGAATGATAGTTTTAATATCAATCCATTTATCCATGGAGTCTGCTTGATAATCGCAAAACTCCAACCAGAGACTAGCGACAGACTGGCCACCTGGCCTAGTCTTGAAAAGAGATAATTGTTTGCCCCTCTTGGACAAACCAGTCAGAAAGTATATGTCCTCCAGCTTGATTTCGAGCCGGTAGCTACCAATCACAAAGCACTAGTCTTGTGTGTTCCATCTGTTTACCAGCCATGTCAAGAGGTCTACTTGGGTCGTCATGCCTGCCCAGAACTTATACAGTCTGCATACTCTCAATGCCTGCAATGTGGGCATATGATTTGTTGCGGCATAATCTACATCATTTTGTTCACGTTCTCGCCAAATAAGCATTTTGAATGTCCTACAATGCATAAAAAGACATATTAGAACAAGCTTGTTCGAAAAATCTTGGGCAAAAATGGAGAAATTTAAGTTTTAAAATTCATTGCACGGGGTCCACACCTGCTACTTACAAATAGTGCGTAGTTCCGCATAGGTTGTGAGCAATAGGTGTGGACCCATGACTTTTTTCTTTATAGAAAAAAGTCGGGCTCTGCAGGGCCTGCGTGTTGCACTTGCGAACCCCCGCGAGCAACTTTTTAAACCTATTTTTCCTTTAAAAAACAAATTTAAAGCCTATAAAAAAAATGTAAACAGATGAAATGCAAGTTAAGGAGGACATTGATTACTTGGAGCTGACGGTTTTCGATTCCGAAGAACGGATTTTTTAGAATCTTCACAGGAACTTTTTTACCCAAAAGCTCTCACTTCTCACTCTAAATTGAAATGGTAAAAATGAAGTTAGAAAAGCCCTTTTTATAAGTTTTTTTCGAATAAATGAATTTTTAATTTATTTATTTTTCACTTTAAAAAGGTAAATTTTTAAAAACATTTTTATTTATCTTAAACAGGTATGTGTAATGTTTTGATTTTTTGTGCAGAATATTGGAATTTTTGGGAAAATTGATCATTTTTCAACAAAGAGCATACTTTTATCACTTTTTCGAACTCTTTAAAAAAATTACGAAAAAGCGAAACATTGGAGTCCTCTTTAAGCCCTTTTCAGACTCTCGAAAATTGAAAGATTACTGAGCACTTGATTGTTCAAACTCGTTAAAATAAATGAATAATCGTCCCTTCAGTATAAGTTTACCCCTTTTACGGACTGAAATGGGCTATTTACGAAAAAGGTATACGTTGACTAATTATGGTCAATAGAGTTCTCTCTCGCATTATTTTATCCTTTTTCGGGCTCGAGGGACTAAATTTATGAAAAAGTACCCCCATGGAGTTTTCTTAAGTTTTTCTTCTGACTCCCTAAAACTGAAAAACACTGAGTTTTTCCTATACTAGACTCGTTAAAATTTAACAGTAAAGGACCTGTTCAATTTTAACAGGAACGAACCACTCCTTCTTAGGGTTCGAATTTTAAACTAAGTTGGACTCATCCGAAGGATGAGCTTATAAACAAGGAAATGTTATCCTCCTCAAGCTTGTCAAAAATAAAAGGTACTTGCCAGAAATTGTGGGGGAAAAGAGAGAAAAAATGAACCTATTTGTTACACTTTGTTTTTTAAAAAGCCATTAACCACTCTTGAACACGACACTTTTTGTTCACTTGGGTTGGGAAAATCCTTTGCCTAATAGTTAATCAAACCACATTGAAAGTCTTCAGCCGGTTTCTGGGTATTAGCTTTGGGTCAATTGTCACCAAGCCATCGGCAGTGTCGTTATGTGTTCAAGAGAACAGTTCAAACAAACCATTCATCTGCGAGATATCTGTCATCCATTTTGACCATCCCTGAGTCAGTCCTTGCCAATATATTTCTTCAAAACTTGATCTATGATTTCATGTTGTGGGCTTGTCTACGACAAATTGCTTTCTATCGACTTCAGCTCATTATCTAGGAGGTTGATCTAGAAATTGTTAGTACCCTGAAATTTGCATGCCCTAATTGCAGGTTTTTCACCTTCGACAATAGGTTGCATCATTGATCTTCGATCGAATGATTCTATGACATGTTCGACTTCAGCTCATTTATTCACATTTCATGGATTGTACTGAGTACTTTGAGAGCCATTAATATTACTGGTGGTTTCTGTCACACTTGTTAACAGTCCATATCATTGACTGGTAATCAAGTGTTTTCTACCATGTTCGACTTCAACAGATTAATTCACATGGATAGAATCATACAAGTTCGGAAAGTAGAAATCAAGACCCTGGATATATTTTCTACCATCCAGGCTGCGAGGAATTTTGTTATTCATTATACAGTGGACTATTCATAAACAGATGGTTGCATCCATACTGTGTCTACACATGTCTATACTCTTGATGTATTACAAAATCATTCCTGTATCCGAATAGTTTAGTCAATTTTCTAGTCAGTTTTGATCTGAGTATGGGAATGCCTACCTCAGTGATGATATATATATATCTATAATATATATATATATATATATATATATATATATATATATATATATATATATATATAGATTGCATTGAATGTTTTTACAGGTTCTAACTGGGGTATCCACAAGATGATCCTTGAAATGATAAAGTACTTCACTCTTCATACATGATAGACTCTATCTTCATCTATTACAGAATTCACACTTTAGGGGGAAATCTGTTGCATTGAAAATTGTCACCTTGACATTTTGCTATCTATATGAGTTCATTACTACTCATACTTTCCTCCTCTGCGAGTCTAAAAACATCAATTCCTCATATCAAGTCTCGAAAATAAGAGAAAAGCTTTCAAAAGTTTTTAAAACTCTGGTTCCACACTTTCTGTTTGTCTTACCTGCATTCCTACACCTAATGGTCATATCTCCAGCGCACCTGACCGCACTGTCTCTATGTTGAAGGTGTGGACCCCTATAAAAGTTAAAAAGGCGTGAGTATACTCTAAAAAAAATCACTTTCAGTTATTTCTAGAAGCTTCTGGAAGAATCTTGAGGTGCCAAGTTCGCTCTTTTAAAGTTCATGTAACCCATACCTTAAGGAGCTAACCCCTTGATGTGAGGAGCTTATTCCTTTGAAGGAGGATTATATCCCTTCATAGGTGGAGTTGTAACCTCCTCCTTTACACTATAAAAAGAAGCATTGAGCTGGTTAACTAGTTAGAGGGAGAAGCTTAGTATTTTTTGAGGTAAAATGTTGTTGGAACTTAGTCTTCTTTAGTTGAGTTTTTATGAGGAGAGATTACATACCTCTATGTATCTCATTTGGAAGAGTGCAAGACTTGTCAAAGTAAAGGAAATTCCTGTTTTTGACCCCAGGAAGAACTTGTTCAACATCAAGGCTGAAAAGGTTGTAAAGTTCTTCTACTATTCAAAGTTAATACAAATATATTTGTTTTTCTTAATAAGTTGTTAATTCATTGTTTATTTTATGGATTCCTTGATCACCATAATAGGCATGATTTATAATATTTTCTATGCAGGTGCTATTTAATGTTTGCTTGTTCGTGATTGCAAGTCTTCAAAGATAACTCTTTCGAATGATTGGAGGATGACTAATACGAACAAGCACTGGATCTAAGGTAGGATCTTAACACCTTTGTAGTATTTACTTATAAATCGCATATGTCTAGAGAAAGACAGGTTTGTTTGTATGTTTGTTGCTAGACTATCTTTTGATACTAGGGAGATCGGTCTTGTCCACAAGATCGATTTATCCGGCCAACAAGGACCCATTTGATCTCCCAAAAATCAACTTCTTCTGTTAGATTCTCATGCACAGAAGGACCCTCGCTTGGGACAACTTAGAGAAAAGAGGAATCATGGGTCCACACAGATGCCCTCTCTGTTGCAAGGATCAGGCAACTATCGTTCACCTATTCATAGACTGCCCCTTTTCTCAAGAGATCTGGTTGCAAGCAATTATGGGGCTCAATGCCCAAATCCCTCAGTGGTCTTCAGTTGTTAGTATTTTCACAACTTGGAAAGAACATTATCATCACTCTTTGAATAGCAACTCAACATGGACTAAAATCTGGAATGCAATACCAAAATATATCTATTGGGGAATATGGTTGGCTAGGAATGAAGCCATATTCAACAACAAACTTCAATCCACCAACACATTGGGTGCCAAGGCAAAGATTTGCTGCTAGAAACCTTTGAAAATAGACCTCATAAGCCAGACAACTCCCTTCTCCCTGAAGAGCTCAACTGGCTAGGTGAATCCCTAATATGGGCTAACATCAAGAAGAACACTTCTTGTCTAGACATAACCTAGAGTGGCATCTCCAGATGTCTGTGGTAGAATTTAAAAAATGGTGGAAAAATCAAGGCAAAGTCACGGTTTTCTTTGACGGAGCCTCCAAAGGAAACCCGGGGATATCAGGGGCAAGATGAATGATTTACTCCACAAATGGACAAAAACAATACATCTTCAAAAACAATTTACTCCAGACCGAGATCCTCGAACTGCTCAAAGCGTGTCAGCTAGCTGAGAGGAATAGAGGGGAAAACCTTCAAATCTTCGGGGATTCTGAAATCCTGTTTAAAATCCTAACATGGGCGACCAACTCAATAGCTTTTCTCTAAACAAGACCCTTGAAAGAATAAGAAATATGGCTCAAAACTTCACATCCTTCTCATTCTACCATGTCCTGTGAGCTCTGAACAAGGAAGCTAATATAATGGTTAACAAAGGATGTCTTCTAGCTCAAGGTATGCTGATAAAGAATGATGAAGAACCTAAAAGGCGCCTAATTCCTTAATGAACAAGGAGTTCTGATCAAGGACCAAAGGCTGGCACATACAGACTTTCACTGTCGAGAAAGAGTGGGCCACTCCTCGACAGGCTATAGGTTTTCACATGGACAATCAATTTTTGGGTGTTTTAACAAGGCACAAAATAGTATTCAATCAGAGGATAGTCTTGAAGGAAGCGATGCGTAGGATCTGGGTGGGGGATGATCCGACAATCATCGCGCACTAGAAAAGGTGGGGTGTTAAAGTCGCAAGGAGTGGTAAGCGACTTAAATCGCACCACTTCTGGCTGTTGGGCAGTATTTCATGAATCGAATGCGATGTACCTTAGGGCCCGATGCATGCTGGTCAAAACTGCACATATCGCACGCTCCTGCAGTGTTAAGGGTTGGACAATGAGGGATGTGATAAGCGTCAGATCTGGGCGTGGGAAGATCTGACAGTTATCATGCATTGTACATGGCGGGGTATTATCATTGTTGTGGGGTCAGGTACGGAGGTGGGATCAGGTTAAGGATCGAACAATGAGGCACACAACAAGCATCAGATCTGGGTGGGGTTGATCTGACAGTCATCACGCATTGCAAAAGGGGGGGTGTTAACTACCCTGGGAGTGGTAAGAGATTTTCATCGCACCGCTCTTGGCTACTAGGTAGTTTTCTACGAAACAGACACGATGCCACTTAGTGGCTAACGCATGGCAAGACAAAACCGCCAATATCACACACTCCTAAGGTGTCAATGACCGGACAGAGAGGGACACGATAATCATCGAATCTGGACGGAGGAATATCTAGCGGTAATCGCAAGCTGAACATGGCTCGATTTTAACCTTGAAGTCAGGTTGGGTACGGATGAGAGCCTTGGTATATCGGAGGTGGGGCCAGGTTATATATTAATACAGTTTAATATATGCAGGTTTTGTATAATTTGGACCGTAGATTAAAGTTTATTCGAGAATTAGCTTAACCAAGGAAAGTACCAAAGTAACAAAAAAAAAGAGGAAATGTAAGACAGGACTCTAAGACGCCAAAATCATAGCAAGGATCTCTCATCCATGCCAAATGCGTAAAAGAAGCAGCTAATCTCTGATTCAAAACTCAGAATATGAGGACTCTATAGAAGTAGAATTCTCTCAATTGAATGTAATCGAGGTTGTTTGGCATGCCCAACCTCCTCTTATAAATAAAATTTAACCGTTTCTATTAAAAAAAAAGCTCCGCAAAATGAAACATAAAAATATTAATTGGAGATTTGTTCATCCCGCCCCCCTGCACACCCTGCATGCAGATACCAAAAGGTAAATTTTATTAGCCATTATCAATTTCATACAAGTATTATACAAGATCAAAATGTGTGAACATCTTATTGTCTATGAAAAATGTAAAACTTGTGTGTATCCACATCAATTTCTTTGTGAAAAATAGATGTATCAAAAAAGTTTTCGGCAATGGAACTGTATACGAAGATGCAAAAAGATGTGGAAGTTCGCAAAACTAGGAAAGCTCTACACTGTGCACGCCTTACTTTTTTCTCACCCTTTCTTTCTTCTGCTACATTGTGCCCCCTGTTCTCGCGCACATACCCTGTCATTCACACGTCATCAAAAAGAGTTTAAAATTAATTTCACCCCTACCAAATAAAGTCATATTTGCATCCTCGTTCTTCCACAACTACCCAATCCTCCACACATCCTTCATTTTGTACAGATTCATAGCTCTGTGCAATTACTCTCTCACATAGTTAAATCTATAAAAGTTTTAAAAAGAATTGAGCTTAAAACAAAACTATACAAAATAAATGCACTGCCAATATGTGCCAAAGCACCAACTAAAGAAACACCTCTGCCCCACCCCGCCCCCCCCCCCCCCCCCCCCCCCCCCCCCCCCCCCCCCCCCCCCCCCCCCCCCCCCCCCCCCCCCCCCCCCCCCCCCCCCCCCCCCCCCCCCCCCCTTTAAAAGCACTGTACTCATTTACATATATTAACAAATTCTTGTGCAGAGAGATTTCACTATGTAGAGAGAAAAAAATCGCCATCGTTCAACCGTCCACTGTCTTTCACAGTCATGATTTCTTGCAAAATACATTCTCGATTTATAATTGAGCTTGAACAACATATCCAAATACTACATTTGTTCATGTTCAACATTTTTTACTTTTCATACCATATTTAGATATGGCATTTAGAATCTATTGAAAGATGAATATGTGATCTTATGCAACACCAACTTTGGAGATAAAAGTTTATGTAAGAAATTAGAACAATATTCCCAGTTTCTAAACGCACAATGCTCCCGATTTCTGATTGTATTATGCAATATAAGCAAATTGGTACCCATTTTTTTGTACTTGAAAATACTTTCATAATCAGTGGCGAAATTCTAGATTTCTCGTTTCCCTATATAATCACCACTTGTAACTTTTTGCATGTGAAACATGTTACACATGACACAGCATATACACATATGTAAACTAAGCTCAAAAATGTATGAAATGAAATAATAAAGAGAACTAACATCTATTTAAAATTACTTAGTATATATGATTAATAAAAAACAAGTCTTTGGGTAAATATCAGTCTTTTCAGCTTTTAACTCATAGAATACACACATAGTCATCACCTACACATACCCCATCCTCCACAAAAAAATAATAATATTAATTGCAATTTTATTTAGCGCACCCCCCTACCCCCACCCATTCAAAGGACCTGCAACCCCGTCAATTCTGGCATCATTGCACAAAGCACTAACATAATAGTGTTAGGATTCAAAGCACTCACCAATGGAAAACCACTCGCAAAGTTAGTTTTTTTTTCATTCTTTTTTTTAATTTTTAAATGAATTTTCAAGCACTGACAAATACTAAAAATAAAATGCCTTTCACCAGAGGAATTATGTCCCATCGGAGCTCCCTCACCCAATCGAAAATAAGAAATAAGATTTATAGAAAATTAGAAAATTATTTTTGAATTTATGCGAAAATATAAATATTAAGAATTTTCTCAAAATTTTGGTTAAAATTGCAAAATTGTGGCAAAATAAAGTAGAGTCAATGCACTTTGATAGTGAAATGAATGTTATAGTCCTTGGCAAGGCAGAGACTAATATTGTTAAATTAATTTTTGTATTAAATTATATTATCAAATGAAGAACCATAAATTTTATATTTATTTAAAAAAAATTACATTTAAAATATATATAATTTTCTCAATATAATATTATAAAAGTTAATAAATATGATGATTTCGATTAATGTTCACTAAGACCAATAAATAGTTAATAGAAATAATTATATTAATTTTTTATTTTGTGTTTAATTTTAAAAAATAATTATTAAATGTGGAACATTTTTTTTATATTTACTGAGAGCATGATGGAGGTCGTGAAGAGCATTGAGGTTTCCAACTTTCACAGAACTTAGTTTGGTGACATCACCACAGATTGGAATGTTGCAATTGGCACCAAAGAGGGTCAAAATCAAGCAGAGGTAGATGGACACTAGTGATCACAATCGGTTGAGGCTCGAACTCTCTCAAATGATAGTCTTGTAAAAGATTTTTTGACCGAACATTAGTTTCGACCATGACCCCTTATTTTTGTCTAGGTGCCAAATTTCTCTAGTTCCAAGGCTTCGAGGTTAACAGGGTTTCATATTTTCTAATGGAACCCTATTGTAGAGATTGGGAATGGCACCCCATGGTGGGTAATGGAAGGTTTGTTAAATTCATTAGAGAAATTTTGAGGTCTAAAATGGGCCTCCTAAGAAAAAAGTACAACCAAAATAAACTTTATAAAAACCAATAGGATTCAAGATGATGATGTCATCCATGGGAGATGATTCACCATTTTTGGGGTAAAAAATTAAAAATATTAAAAAATAATAAAACTACTTTTTCAACTTGCATTTTCAACTTATCTCCCTAAATGTTTACTTGAATTTCAAGCGAGAGTACTCGTTGGATGCAAAATTTTATTCCTCATCCAAGGAGTACCCATGTTGCATGCTTTTGATGGACCATGCTACACAAAAAATTAGAAATACATGAAAAAATGTGATTGCAAACACATTTTTCATATATCTCTAATTTTCTGTATAGTATGGTCCATCAAAAGTATGCGAAATGGGTACTCATTGAATGAGGAATAAAATTTTGCATCCAATGAGTGTTCCCACTCGAAATTTGAGTAAACTCATAGGGAGATAAGTTGAATATACAAGTTGAAAAAGTAGTTTCTTCTTTTTCTCCCTCTAAAATTTGATGATGTAATCTAATCTTGTTTTATTATTTCCACTATTAATTTCCTTAGGAGGCCCATTTAGACCTCAAAATTCCCCTAATGTGGGGTTTTTATCATAGCTTCTCTTTTCAGGGAGATGCCATGAAAGGACTTCTTGTGATAACCATAGAATCAAATAAACTATTTGTGAAAAAGCTTTAATGAGCTAGTCACTCATGGAAAGGGAGCCATTGCAAAGTGGTTGTAAAATATCCCTAGTTGTACTAAAAATATGCAAGTGTTGTGGCTACTCACAAAGTGTTCAAAGCATTTCCTGAATGATATAGGCGGGGCAACGTTGTTGGTGTTTAAGATATGTTTGTCAAAATGTATCAATATGATGAGGAGGGTAATCCTGCATTTGTCCCTCGCATCTTGTGCCCAGAGGTGCTCCTATGGGGCCCTAACCCATATAAAGAACTAGTAAAGCAAGGAACTTTAGCATCAAATCCACCCTATTTAACAATATTTGTAAAACCTCTTTCTCAATGGACTATCTATATCACGATGTCAACAGTTGACTCAATAGTAATTCTCGCTACCAAACTCTAGGAATGTACAAGGATTTTGGCTTCTCTTTCGCGGCTTCTTTATGAGGGTAGGATAGTCGAGGAGGAATTTCTTATAAGGTACTATGGCATCAACAATGAGGCTTCAATCTCCCTCATTGTATGGTTAAAAGGGGGCCAGGGGAGGCGGGCACCTTCTACTACCAAGGCCATGTCTTTAAGGATGCCCTCAAGCCTGGTTCTAGCTCTTTGACTTTCAAGGATCTTTCAAGCTCGACTTTGTGGTTGAGCGTTTTATGGACACTACATGCCTTGAAGTGGCAGATGCTGGTACCAATATAAAGCCTATTGAATATCTAGGAAAGGAAATCATATGACATTTTGATGGAGGAGCATCCGGACTTAGCCAACAATGTGAAAGTTTGTTCACATGTTGTGGCTAAACAAGTTTAATTTCATTGACCTGATTGGTCAAAAGTCAGTTTTACTGAGAGGGTTTGATCTCTCAAGAAATGAGTTTTATTTCATTATTGTAATAGTTAGAAATTGTCTTATTTTCGGTTCAAAGATAAGTTGTTAGCATAGGTGTGTGATAGAGCTAGGAATTGGAAGATTTGTTGTTAGATTGATTAAAAATATGGACTGAGTTATTAGGCACAATTAGAGTAATATTCGATTGATAAAAAGAAGGAAAAATGTAATGAAAGAAGGAGAGGATTGAGTGGAGCGAGAGAAAGAATAGTGTGAGGATTGTATTTGAAACAGAGGTCTTTATTTGTGTAATCAGGCCAAGGTCGAGACTTTGTAATTATTTTATTGTGAAAAAATAATATTGTGTGTGTGATCAATTCTCAAGTCTGTAGAAACCCTCGTTGTACCCTTGTTTCCTTTGTATACGGGCGAGAGTTTATTCCTTTGTTTTTCTATGTTTCATGTCTAAATCTCGGAATTAATAGAATTCTGAGGCCCTTTTAAATATCATTGTTTGATGCCGATTTAGTTCTAACCGTCGGATCATCGATATCGGATCGACGAAGTTTATTACATAGTTTTGGTCCCGCAAGCAGAAAACCCAACTTACACTAAGAATCAGCGCAAAACATAGATCGAATCCAAGCCCGGACGTGAAATATTATAGACAGAGGCTTTTAAACCTCATTGGGTCCATGGTTCCCCATCGCATCACAATTCTAAAGCAGAAGTAGCCTGGCCAAGTGAACTTGCGACTTGTGATCGGTCGATTCAATCGTGGCCATTAGATCGTGAATAAATCACAACCGTTGGTTTGCAAAACCGGTCTCTCTACAGTGAATGGTATTTCGGGAGGCTCAAGAGTTGTAAGTTGTTTTGAAGGGTTGGCACATGATCCCATTAAATGATCAACACGTAGCACAAGAAAGGAAAGAGGAAACCACTTATCAGGCAGTTATTCCCCACGTATGTCTCACACCCAAAATCTCTGCCAACCGTCAGATCAAACAGATCCAGATCAACGGTCATGAAGGATCGTGATTGTTGAATTTCGATGTACGACGAGTGCACCAACTCAAAAGGTAAAATTCATTGTTTTGGCTTGCTTTCAAAGGTATTTCAATTTAAAAGAAAAAGATCAAGTTATAATTAAAATGGAACCGCGGGGTGATTATTGGGGTTTCTTGAGTTCTACTTCTGCCTGTGTCATTTGTGGTATTAGAGCAAAAGTTAAGGTTGATTGCAGCAAAAATGCTGCCAAGGAGAGGAGCTGGCATTGGTCGAGGAAGACCTGAAGCAAATGCAGTTTTGTTAGAGGAGATTTGAAGTCTGCGTACGCGGATGGAAACAATTGAGACTGCTCAGAGAAGAATACATGATGAAGGAGCTGATAGTGCTAAAGAAGAATCTTCTGAGGAAGAAGAAGAGGAGGAAAATGAAACTACCAGAGTTATCAAGATGTTGGAAAAAGTAGGAGGAAAAACAAAGATGGAAATTCCTATGTATGAAGAGAGTCTCAATACAGAAGAGTTAATGGATTGGATCAACTCATTGGACAAATATTTTGACTATGAAGAGGAAACTGATGACAAAAAGAAGGTGAAATTTGCAGTTACCAGATTAAAGGGTCATGCAGCTATTTGGTGGGATGAACTACAGACATCCAGAATGAGGAAAGGAAAGTCCAAGATCAAGCAATGGGACAAAATGGCAAGCAAAAAGAAAGCCAAATTTATGCCTAGAGATTATCATTTAAATCTTTTTAAACAATTGCAAAATTTAAGGCAAAAAGGAATCTTAGTTAAGGAATATGCAGAAGAGTTTTATAGATTGAGTATTAGAGCAGGACATGCAGAAGATGACATGGAGAAGGTATCTAGATATATCAATGGCTTAAGGTATGACATCTAGGGTGAGATCAGCTTGTTGAGTCTAAAGACTATTGAAGATGCCTATCAAGCAGGTTTGAAGGCAGAAGAGAAGACATTGAGAAAACAGACTCAACGAAATAGAGGAAGAAGCTTAGTAAGAGGTAGAGGAACTACCAGACCAAGCGGAAAACAACATCATCATGAAGCAAGCAGCTCAAGTAGCATACCACCACAGAGGGGAGAATTTAACAGAGGAAGATTTGCACCCAGAGGAAGAGGTTGAGGAAGAGATGTTCAGTGTTACACATGGAGAATGGGTACATGTGTCATGGGACTGTCCTCATAATAAACCAACAAGTCAGAGGAATGTGAATGTGGCTGAGGCAAAGCCAGAACTGCCTCTACTTATGGAAAAGGAAGAACCCCCTAAATTAGGAGAATCTCTATTATTGAGAAGGACCTTTCTTAAGACAGAGAATGAGATTGAAGAACCAGCTCAGAGGAAGAGTTTGTTCAGAACTACATGCAAATCTAAAGGTAAATGTTGTAAATTGATAATTGACAGTGGAAGCATTGATAACATTGTTTCTACAGAGATGGTGGACAAGCTAGGACTAGCAAACACAATACACCCTACTCCTTACAGAGTGTCATGATTACAGAAGGGACATCTGATTATTGTGACAGAACAATGCAAGGTTGAGATACAAATTGGTACGTATAAAGATGTGATATTATTTAATGTAATGTCCATGGATGTATGCTATGTATTACTGGGAAGACGGTGGCAATTTGATCGAAAAGCTATTCATGATGGGAGGAGAAACACTTATACTCTAGAGAAGGATGGAACTAAACATACACTGCTACCATTGAAAGATGAATCTGACAAGGGAGCACTTGAAAACAGTGTTATGCTGATGAGTGGGAATTAGCTGTTACAAGATCTTGGAAAAGGTGAAGAAATGCATTTTACTGTCATAGGGAGACCTATGGTAATTTTGACTTCCATAAACTTAGATGATTTACCTAAAGAAATCAAAACATTGTTGAATGATTTTGTTGATATTGTTGTGGATGAGTTGCCAAATGCATTGCCACCGATCAGGAGTCTTAGTCATCATATTGATATAATACCAAGAGCAATTTTTCCAAACAAAGCAGCATACAGATTAACTCCTCAAGAGAACGCAGAAGTTGGAAGAAAAGTGCAAGAGCTAATGGATAAGGGGCTAATCAGAGAGAGTCTTAGTCCATGTGTTGTACCAATAGTACTTAGTCCAAAGAAAGGAGGTGAATGGCGAATGTGTACAAATTCCAAAGCTATAAACACGATCACTATCAGGTATAGATTTCCTTTACCACGCATGGATGATTTGATGGATTGTTTGAGTGGATCCAAATATTTTACTAAAATAGATTTGAAGAGTGGATATCATCAAATAAGAATTCGAGAAGGCGATGAATGGAAGACTGTATTTAAAACAAACAGTGGGTTGCATGAGTGGTTAGTGAAGCCTTTTAGACTCACTAATGCACCTAGCACATTCATGAGATTAATGAATTAAGTCTTGAAGGAATATGCAAGCAAGCTTGTTATTGTTTATCTTGATGATATTCTAGTTTTTATTAAAAGTAAAGAAGAACATCTAGAGCATCTTAAGTTGGTTCTAAGAACTCTGCAGAAAGAGAAACTACTGATAAACCTGAAGAAATGTAGTTTCATGAAGGAAGAATTGATTTACTTGGGATTTGTATTTTATAAAGAAGGATTTAAAATGGATCTAGAGAAAGTCCTAGCGATTTGGAATTGGCCTATTCCCATAAATATATTTGAGGTAAGGAGCTTCCATGGTCTTGCAAGTTTTTACAGAAAGTTTATCAAAGGCTTTAGTTATATTTGTGCACCAATTCTTGAAACAACCAAGGAGACTAACCAACCGTTAAAGTGGACAGAAGCAACAGACAAAAATTTTAAATTGCTGAAGGAGAAAATCACAGAGAAACCAGTTTTAGATTTGCCTGATTTTGAAAAGGTATTTCAAGTTGAAACAGATGCTAGCGGAGATGCAATTGGAGCGGTTTTGAGTTAGGAATAGAGACCAATAGCATACTTTAGTGAGAAATTGAATGAAGCCAAGAAGAATTATTCTTCTTATGATAAATAATTTTATGCTATTGTACAAGCCTTAAAGAAATGGAGGCATTAGTTGCTGCCAAAGGAATTCATATTGTATTCAGACAATCATGCCTTACAGTTCATCAACAACTAGCCGAAATTGAACCAAAAACATGCCAAGTGAGTAGAATTTTTGCAAATCTTTACTTTTGTGATAAAACACAAGAGTGGTGTTAGGGTCCCACCCTAACCCCCTTATCTATGTAATGGGACCACGTCATAGTCAAGAGTCAATAAAGCCCATATTAATAATTGTAAGTGGTTAATCCGCAATTAATAAAGGAACCACAGTTAGTTGCAAATGGGTCGTAGTATTATATAGATGGTATTAGTAATAAGCGGTATTGACCCGTGGTATTACTCATAGGAGTCATATATAAAGGATAGAAACTCCCTGTGAGGAGCATCGTGTCTTATTTTTGTAATCGATCTCTGCTCTATTGGAGGTTGCTCCCTCGAAGAGGTAAGTGAACATTACTCTCTGAATAATAAAATCATTGCCATTCTGTGTTCTGGGTATCTTTTCTTCGCATATTCTGTGTTCTCGGTATCTTTTTCTTCGCATATTCTATATTTGGGTATCCTTTGCAGGTTAAGAGCATAACAAATTTCCCGTCTAACGCCCTCCTCAGTGAGGAAACTAACAATTTTATCCTTACAATTTACCAAAGACTAATGCTTCTCTAACCAGTCCATCCCAATCAAAATGTCATAGGATCCTAATGGTAGCATGTTTAAGTCAATATGAATTTGCTGTCCCAAAATTTCAACGGTGCAGTTTTATGTTGCAGCAGTCACCATTCCTTTGGCACCAGTATCCAATTGTACCAACCAAGGGTTTCAAAATCTAGTCATTGGTAAGTGACACAATTCTATAATTTTTGGAATGACATAGATCAAACTTACACCTACATCAATCAAAATGGAGACAAAATGTTTAATAATTTTACCTTCACATTCTATCATTATTGGCTGATACTCAACTTGATTATGGGTATACTTCTTGCCACTTCACCAACATTAGAGGCTTCCTATAGGTTGGCAGCTTGTTCTCCTCATTCACTATGGGGACAGTTCTAGTAATAATGAGGCTCTCCACAACCCCAACATTGTAAAGGGGGCTTTTGTTGTTGGATGACTTTCGATTTACTAGTTATTTTGTTTGTCTGTTCTCACTCTGTACCGCATTGTCGGCTGGTTTATTCCTGAAAATTTATTGGGCTTTCTTCGATACATACTTTTCCCAACAACAGTTTACACATTTCTACTGTTCATAAAATCATTTGCTACCTTTTGAGTTGATCCACTCTTACCCCCATCATCTCTCTACTTCATTTGTTGGTAATAGATCCAAACCGTCCACACGACTTCATCCATGGTTTTTGGATTATCAAACTCCAACATCTCTTTCATAAAGGCAAGTAGGCTGCTGACAAAGCGTTGCGCTTTAATCTTCTCCTCTCATATGTATCAAACATATCACAACAATGATGTAGATTTAGTCACAAAATCATCCATGGTCAATGAGCCTAGTCTCAATTCATGAAACCCTTTTTCATTTTCATCATAAAATCTTTCAGTCAAATACTTGTCCTTAAAATGCTTTTAAAAACCATTTCAAGTGACTTCCTATTCCTAAAATTCTTGAACAGTCTTGGTTTCCTCCCACCAGAGGGTGGATTTTCCTTGTGATTGGTATATTTCCAATCATGATTTTACGTTGTTATCATATTCATAGATCTCAAAATACTTGTTCATGTTGATAAACCAAGCCTCAACCTCCTCCTCAGATTCTCCACCAAATGTTGGAGGTTTGAAAATTTTGAATTCACCTCGAAGTTCAACCTTCTGTCTATTTGTTCCTTTATCACCAGAAGCATTATTAGACCTTCATTCCTCGTAATGCTGACCTCGTGTAGATTCCTCATGGTCCTCCCTTGATGAAAGGCTTCAATCCTGTTCCCATTACTAACACTTGGGTTGGGTTTCCATTAATTTTGTCTTCAAAATCCTTTCTTCTTTTCTCATCCTTTCATTGTCAACTCTTATATTGGTCACATTAGCATGTAAATGTTGAAGTGTCTTTAAGAAGGCCGCATTAGCTTATCGCAACTCCTCTCCCAACTGCACCCACATTTCAAGGTTATAAGTTCCCATATAAGACGCTTCTGGTCCTGTTGCCAATCCTGCTGCTCTTCGCATTATCTCTCACTCTCTCCATACATCCACATATTTGTTTTTTTAGTTTCCCTATTTAGCCACGGTGTTGAGCCCTAGCCCTAATACAACTTGTAACACTTAGACATTCCCTATGTAACAATTAATAAAAAAAATCATTTCCTATGTAACTATACATATATATAAATAATCCCCTTGATGACATGTTCTAAAATGCAGAATATTGGCATGAAATAAACATTTCTTATATCTTATATATATACAAGCTATGACATATGTTTGAATTTCAATTATGTCGTGGCTATTACTTTTGATATGGGAATAAATTTGAACAGATGTTTTCAACAACATTATATATTATGCCGGTTAGATGTGACCCTATATCCCATGGTATGACTCATCTCTTCATTAAACACATAATAATACCAAAATTTATTGGCACAATTCTCCCCTTCCAAAGGCTTTATCCGAGGAGACACTTGGAGTCATATCCAGTGTTCCCACCTATCAAGGTTATCCGATGGTTGGTAGCGCTTAGGATTTGGTTATGTAACTAATTCCATCTGGAGTTCGAGATTTTTTGTTATTTGGTTTCCTCAGTGGCTAGGGTTACTCTAGTGCTCTTCAACCGAACCCTAACCATGAACACATTTCACAGATGTTTTCATCTTAACGGTAATTATTGTTCCTCCTTTTTTCACTATCAATGAAGATTTTATCCTCCATTTCCACATACTCTTCAACCTTTACTACCTCACAGGTATAGTCTCATTTCATAAGGATTGGGTGATAGGACAAAGGTTGAAATAAAGTTTCCTATTGGTAAGCATTCTGCTAATCTCGGCTAAAGGACATTCCTTCTTAATTTACCATTCCGAATTCTTTTAAAGAGAAATTATGCATACTAAACTTACGTGGTTCATTCCTTTGTACAGGTTTAGATCTGGGGCATGACTCAATGCGGTCCAGCAGGTGATATTTTTCCCATTTCTTGTTGGCTCACATATAATTTGGTTAAATTTGTTCGCTAAAAATTTTTTCATTGTGTGCAACAAGTTAAGGCTTTCTATTTATACTATTGGCTTGGTCAAATTTTCGGTGAAGAATGCGAGCAAGTACTCATGGGATCCCTTCCTTTCCCTCCAGGTTTGACTTGTCTCTAGATACAAAGTGTTTCAGGTTTAGTTCTATTGCAATACATTTGGTACTTCAATGCTTCAACATTATTTTGCCTTCCACGTTAACTTAAATTGTTAAGATGGTTAATAATTATCCAATAGGACAATATAATTCATCATTTACATTATGGATGGTCTTTTCAACGCCATTGCGTTAATTTTTTTTAGCGGGGGGTTGTCTTTTCTTTGGTCTTGGTGATTCACTTTGTATAAAAATGCACTCCCACACTCAACTAGAGTGAGTCCATCGGTCTAGCCATGTCCACAACCTATTTTTCAACTCGACATGTATATTTTTTTTGGAATGGTTAAGAAGTTAATCTTTTCTAAACTCTAGATTTTTTATGTTTAAATTACAGTTTGAGAAATAAATATTGTTGCATGTTTCAAAATGCAAGGAAAGAATTAAATATGTAATGGATATTTTTCTCACTATCTTTGTCCCCTTTCTTGCTCTGTTAAGTTAAAGTATTTACATTTCAAGCAGTTTGACAATGTTTCCTTCGAAACGCATAACATGTTTATCTAGGAATTACGTTGTTACATAAAATATTGAATAAATAATCTGAATGATTTCTTCTTGTTTTCAAAATAGGATTTTTTTTATAGGTTACATATTTTCATTTATCTGGTTACATACCTGTTTCCCCCCTTTGGTTTTGGTTTTATAACACAAATAACAAGGGTCTCCTAGGCTTTAAACTAGACCTAAGAACTGCTCCTCTACCTTAGTCGACATGGTCCTTCCCTTCATAGGAATAAATCTCCTTGCTGGGTTAAATTAACCATGCTATCTTGCATATCCTAATGGATTGATTTTCAACTAAAGGGTCTGGCATGCCTGCACTACTATCCTTTGGCAAATGAGCCTTCAAATCTTTATTATTTTTTCTACAAATAACTAGTGAGTAATGAATCATGATTTTTTGTTTTTCCTGTCATTATTAGATCATCTTTCCTCTTTATAAATATTTGTTAAATGCAACAGTAATTGTAAATCCTTTCTTTTAATACATCACAAATTACTTATTTTCTTCATAACAGAAAACAAAAGCTTAGATTGGTACTTAAAGTTTCCCATTATAATACAGTAAAAACCAGATTAATCTCCAAACATGCTAGCTTAAAATTAATTACCAAGAACAAAATGGAAAAACAAGCATGAATATACTTATCTATCAAAAATTTGTTGTAAAATATTGTCTTCTAGGAAGATCTCTCCACCCAACCGTGAGACTAGCTATTACGTCTAGCCTCCCCAAGCTTCCTTCAAACAAAAAGTATAGGGATTAATCCTTCAGCTTAGGTAGTTCTGCACCTCAAGACCACCTAGGTCAAGTCCAAAACTTCACCCTTCCAAGGTTCTCCAAGGGTTCCACAGGTTTAGAAGCCATCTCAAGAACTTCTTGGTCTAGCAGTGTCTTGCCTCCTTTCCATTGGCAAGGTTCTTTCATTTAGTCTCTCCTATTTTCCTCCAGTTTTACCTTTAGAGGAAAATAGAGATCCCTCATAACTGTCCTAACTGTCTGGTGGTTTTTTTTAAAGAAAAATTCTCTTGAATTCAATTATCTTGATTAAGTAATTGTGTTTTCACAAAGCACTTTATCGAGCCTCTTAAGTCATGAGTCATGAATTTTAACAGAACCTAAACAAAATAATCAAAAGTAACAATAGTAACTTTAGTAGATATTCCTAGGGGAATTACATATATTTTACTAAGAATTTATTTTTAAGGTTATTTTTACATAGTTTGATCTCTTTAATTAATAATGTTTTTTTTGTCTCATCAAGTTGAAAAAGAGAAAAAGTACTATTGGCCAATGTAAATAGCATTAGAGAATGTCATTGAATGGCATATGTAGAGGCATTTTCATATTATATTTTTTCATTTATTATATTCAAATTTAAAAATTTATTCGAGTTTATAAACCTTTCTTTGACCAAGTATCAAGTAGATTTATGTTCCATTGAAATATACTTTACAGAAAGATTTTTGTTTACTTTTAAATTATATATATACATATATATGGAATTTAGTTTTAACCATTTGAGATCTTATAAAGGCATTTCCAAGGATATTTTACATAGTTTGACATATTTAACTAATAGTTTATTTTTCTTCATCATGTTGAAAATGACAAAAACTACTTCAACCAATGTAAATAGCCTTAGATAATGCTCTTGAATTGAGATTCAACTAAAGCCAAACCTGATCTTGCAAAGAACATTCCCATAAAATATGGTTTAATGCTTCTTTCTAATTATTATTTTTGTCTCATTAAGTTGAAGATGACAAAAAGGTACAATTGGCCAATGTAAATTGTCTTTGAGACTTCTATTGAATTTAAAATTTAAAATTTATTTTCAATTTTTATATTAAATTTCAGTACGAAAGATAATTGTTTTTCAATCTTATTTATTATTTTGTTTTTGAAATAGAAATTATATGATTTTTTTTAAAATTAATGATAATTAATCACATGGTGGGGATAATAGTGTTAAATGATGTGACTTTGGTGGTTCAAATATCTTGATTAACCTCATTGTTTGTGTAAAGATTAAATTTTATTTTAATTTTAATAATAATAATAATAATTATTTTTTAAATAAAAAACTTTATTATTCAAATCTATTTTGAATTTTAGTGTTTTTTTTTAAAGCCATCGTAGATTCATCTTAAATTTGGATCTATCAATCTCAAGGTGCAAACCTCTTTCTTGAGTCCAAAACTTGAGGAAACGTTTACACCTTGAGAGATTTGATCCCTCTCCATGCTTGATAGATCCAGATTTAAGATGGATCTACATTGGTAATGAATAATATAATTTAAAAAAGAATTTAGTTAAATTATTAAAAATATCATTAAAATTAATTATTATTACGATAATATAATTTACTCTCAAGTAATCTAATTTCAGGCAATATAGGAGCAAAAAATGATAAATTAAAATTAATAATATTATTAGATATAAGTGACAATAACTAAGGAAATTGGATAATAACTTATTTTAAGTAGTATAACAATAAAAACAATAAAAAAATAAAAAATAGATTGAAACAAAATTATATTATATGAGAGGATTTAGATTAAACAATTATATGAAAATAACCAACATGTCCAGAGGGGAAAATTTGAAAGCTTGATTTAAATGGAAGATTAAAGAGACATGAAATTAAATAAAAAAAAAATTTAATGATGGAATTCATATATATATATATATATATATATGAAAAAATTTACATTATATGGATAAGTAGTAGAATTAGAAAATAAATATTAAATTTTGTAAGTATTAATATTATTTTTCAAAAAAAATGGGGGAAGGAGGAACCGGAAGAGTTATCTATCACCTCAACGAAGAAATTGAGACTCAGTGCGCTTGGGAATTAGGGATCACCACAAAAAACCAAGCATAATTCTTGGCCTTCTTGCAAGGGGTTAAAAATGGAAATATTGAAGAATATTCAACATCTATGGTATTTGGGGATTCAATGATAGTCATTCAATAAGTGATTAAACTAAAATAAAGTCCCGACTGTGATCAAACACCTATTTTGCAGAGGGTTCATAGGCAAATTGGAAAGTTTGAATCCATCAAGTTTTACAATGTTAAGCGAGATCTTAAAACCAAAACAGATGCCTTAGCTAACAAAGGAGCCTCCTTGGACCAAGGGATGATACTCCAAGATAATGAAAGATGTTCATATAAGTCTTTGAAATGATCAAAGTAATAAGAAACCAAGCCCAAATATGTTTGGGTGCTATAAGCACAAAGGAAGGAGGAATAAGATTTTGGGAGTCCCATTGTAGCAATGATAGAGTTAAATTCAAGATGATGAGTCACCTAAAATTTGTCGCAGTAGTTTGGCAGTTCAATTTAATTGAATTTACATGATATCCAATCCCCATTTGGTTGAAACGAGATGATAATCCCAAGGAAGAAGACATTGGTGGTTTGGAGTGGCCCTCCGTTATTGCATGGAGGAGAGGTGGACAAAGGATTTCGTTCAAAAAATGAATTCGGTATGCTTGATCAACACTATAGTGATGGAGGTGGCTTCGATCCCCTGTTGCAAAAATATAGGGTGAGGGCTGATGGATAGGAACATTAAAGAGGGGAGTAAATTTTTTAAGACTTGTGAGTAGAAGTAGAGTGTGATAGAAGGGGCACTTGCAGCCAGCGCTTGCAAAAATGTAGGGTGAGGGCTGACGGATAGGAACATTAAAGAGGGGAGTAAGTTTTTTAAGACTTGTGAGTAGAAGTAGAGTGTGATAGAAGGGGCACTTGCAGCCAACGCAAATCCTAAGGTATGTCAAGTATTTTTCCTTGGGGTTTTGGTTCATGTTTGGATTAGTCATTTCTCTGGTGCTCCCCCACATCAGTATATGATAGAGAACATGAATGATGCGACAAAAATGTAGTGGTTCAGGAGAATAAAGACATTACACTATAGTTGGATTACATAACAACCACCATGGAACATATTCTACCTCTGCTAAATATTTAATGGGAAATGCTGACTATTGGAAATTAGGATCAAACTCTTCTTGTCAATAAAAAACTTGGTCTCCTCCAGGTCAAGCTAGATAGGTTACAGATAAAGGTTGACATGTGGGATCTCTGTTTGGAAAATATTGAAGCTGCAACTCAATCTGGACCAAACGAGGTTAAGGTGGATTCAGAACATCAAGGAGAAATAGGACCTCCTTAGCTCTTTATTCTTGTTTAGAAAAAATGCGAGGAAGCGACATCTAAAAAATATGTTGAAGACGTGTTGACCCAAATTGGCTAGTTAATTTGTTTTTTTTTTAATATGTTTTGTAAGTATGTGCTAGTTTTAGGTGCCTTTTGAAAGATTTATGTGTAGTCAATTCATGAATGGAATAGGTAGAAGGTGTAGTAGAAGTAATGGTATTTTTTGGTTTGGAAAAATGTTGGAATTTGAAGAATCAATTGAATATGTAAAAGTTTTGGGCATTGAAACCATATTTCTATAAATAAAAATCGTAATCGTTCTGTTGAAAAACAATATATGTTTTCCAAAAAAGTTAAATCAAATTTATAAAAGTTAAAAAAATACTATATTTGAATGATTTTTATTAAACAATTTGAATGTATAAATATTAAAGAAAACTTTTTCACTCTCATAAATGTAGTAAATATTTGAAATTATTAAAAAACATAGTGCATAACTGGATGGAAGAGAATTATGTTTTGTAAAGGTCTATATTCTTTAGAATTTAATAATAATATAATAATAATAATAATAATAATCCAATTTAATAATAATAATAATTTAATTTTTAGGTTAGTTCCAATCTTGATATAAAATTGGTGCATGAGACCCTCTTGTTTCTGGAATAAGGGACCCACCTTTGTGCAATGATTTGACTACTAAAGTTTAAAAAGGCATACATACTCTTACTCAATTTGGTTTTGAATCTATGACCTCTTAGGAGGAAACACATGCTCTTAACCATTAGGCCCACTAAAGCTATATTAAGATATTTTAATGTGCACTTTTATTAGGCTAGCACCCACGAGGATTTGAATGAATGACCTATTACAAGAAGTGTATTAACAATACTCCCATTCAACATCAATCCAAAGCCTTTTGTCTTCTTCCTTTACCTAAGCCTAAATTGAATTTATAGACATTTTCTACTTCAGTGTTGTTGAATGTGAGTCTTCACTTAAATTGATTACCATGTTCCTCAACAACTTGCACTCAGTCTCCAATTCATCAACATTTGTCTATTGTTGAACAAGAGAGTTCATGATTATTGTAGTCTAGGATGTGCATTGATGTTCATTCTCATGTACCTTAAATACCACTAAGAATATCAAATTTTATTGTATTTTATTGATTCCTCATGGTTTCTCAATATTCCTTTCAATTCCTAAACCTTATATAATCCATCTTCACAGCAAGCCAAATGAATAACCACAACTTATGGGAGACTTCACAAGGATTGACTAAAAATCCAAGGGATAAAATCTAAAGGAATTTGTTGGGGAGTGGGAGGGGTGGGGCGAGGGGGGGCCTCTTTACCACAAAAATTAAAGCACATGTTTAAATTGAGATTTACCAAGACTAAAATATAGGGGGATTTAAATTCCAAGGCATGAAGGAAACCATGATGGTGCCACCCTAAAATAAAAATGCATAGCACACAAGAAAACTAGGACAAAAGGCAATCATGTGTTGTGTCACACACCTATCCCCCTAATCATTCATCAAGGCTATGGAGAATCACATTTTTCTCAAACCTAGTCCCTTAAAACCTGATTAAGGATATGGGGTATCAATTTTTTTCTTATTTCTTATGTGCTCTGCTAAGACACAAATTAGTTCTGATTTCAAGAGAATTCAGTAGACCCAACTTCCTCATTTCATATCTCTAAAATCATAGCGAACCAATACCTAAAATGTCTACAATAGGTATCTTGAGATATCTTCTCTGTCTCCTCCATGTTTTAGTGTCTAACGCCTCAAAGAAATAAAGTTATAGCAAAAATACCATGCTAACATTTTTTAATACTTATTTCAAGAGCATTCAGGATACCCGTCTTCCTTAGAGCATATCTCATAAATTATGGAGAACCAAGATTTGAAAATTGAACCAAAAATTCAACAATATTTCACCTCATTATTTTCCAAGTTCCAACCTCTGAAACCTCTTAGAAAAAAGTTATAGTAAAAATTCCAAGATGGCTTGTTTGAAGAAGCATTTAGGAAGCCCAAATTCCTCATATCATAAGTTAAAAAATATAGCAAAATGGGATCTAAAAATTGAACTAGATGTTTGATGTGATTTCCCTCACTATGATCCAAGTTTTAGGCTCTAAAACCTCACAAAAAATAATTATAGTGAAAAATCCAGTATGGTTTGTTTACCCCATCAATCACATTTTGGATTCTACCTTTAATCTCCAAGAATGACCCCAATACTCTTCCTCAATTTATTTTTCACACCTCAGATCTCTTTAAATCAAAGGGAAAATTTGGAACTTATAGCCTATAATGAAAATTAAAGAAAAATCAACATGCAATTAACAAGGAAAGAATCCATGCACATAATTGACCCATGAATTTTAAAAATTATTAATACGATCTCTATTGGGAAGAAACAATTACCCAAATCAATTCAATTGCTTTACTTAGAGGTTAAAAAAATAATTAACAATTTTACCAGCAACTAAATTCATATCCTCCACATGTTTATTTTTCATAAAGAAATCCCATTAAAAAATAACTTGTTGAGAATAAATAGTTTCAACTATTACAATTTCATATGTATAGTTGCAATAATAAATTTCATTTTCCAAGCACATAAGTACTTATCTGATTCAGAAAAAGTTAATCTAGAGTTGAATAAGGCTGATCTACTCTCCACCCAACAATAGGAAATATTGCGATGTAATATTTCTTGCAACCAACCATGCCCGAACTAAATTCTTGATGCCTTGAGAGGAAAATAAACTCGGGGACTTAGAAAATGTTTTTAGACAATATTTAACATAAAAGTGAAGGCCCTTCTCATTCACACATTGGAAAAACTCAATGTTCTATCTTTCCATATTTGACCAAGCTCATAAATGTTCACAAAAGGACCATGCAAGCCTGCACAACAAAAAGGGAGTCCTTCTCTGATCTTTGTAGTCTCTTGACCCTCCCCTCTTCAGTGCTCTGTGTTCCACACACAAACATGACCATTCCCAGTCCTCAGAGCCATCTTTTCCAAAGAGAACATGTTTCATCAAATTTACTTTCTGTCACATAAGTTGTCACTCACAAATCTTAAGTACTCACAAGGTTTGAACCTCTCTATGTTTTGCCACCAACTCTCTTACCAATTTGAATAAAAATTAAATCACATAATAGATTTTTAACTCATAAAATCAAATCTGGTACCCTACTATTATAATTTCTCAATTACATCATAAAATTAGAAAACTAAAATGGGTGTCACCATATTCCCTCCCCCTTTAAGGAACACCATCCTCGATGTTTTCTTCTTGTAGAAAAAAAATAAAGATATGCCACTCTCATGGCATCCTCTAATTCTCAAGTGGCTTCTTCTTCTACATAGTGCTTTCACTCTACTTTAACCTGCATAATCATGTAGTTTTGAAGTAGTGTCTTTTTTCTACCTAGTATGTATTGTGGTTCTAGTTTGAACTCTCCTTCGAGGTTCCACCTGTATCACAATCCAATCAATAACATGATTAGAATACTAAACATAATTTTTAAGCAAATATACATGAAATACATCATGATATTTAATGTTTGGAGGTAAGGAAAGCATGTACGCCACTAGCCCAACTATTTCCAAAATTGTAAATGGTCCTCAACTACAACGTGCTAATTTGACACAAGTTTCCATTCTCAAGGAACTTCTCTTTGGCTTAATCTAGAGATACACATGATATTAAAATTTTAACTCTTTGTGAACTATGTTTCTATCTTCATAGCTCTTATGATGACCTTGGTCTACCCTCAACTTTTGTTTGATCAATATAATTTCTTGCTCCATTGCTTGTAACATATTAGGTCCAAGAATAACTCTATCCACTGGATGATCCCAACTAATGGGTATATGAAATTTTTGGCCATAAATTGCTTCAAAGGGACTAATATTCAATTATTCTTATAGCCATTATTAAAACAAAACTCTACCAATAGAAAATAGTACTCACATTTACTTGGACTACTCATTATATATATATATATATATATATGGAGCATGTCCTCTAAAATCTAATTTGTCCTTTATGTTTTTCCATTTGTCTAAGGATGAGAAGCCATATTGAATGTTATATTTTTCCCAATTTCTTCAAACAAATACTAACAAAATCTTGAAGTAAATTTAGCATCTCTATCAAGCATACCCTTGGCATGTGATGCAGCCTGAAAATTTCTTTCATAAACATCTCAACAATATCAATTTCTTTATGAGTGGATTTCATTGGAACAAAATGAGTTTTATTTGCTTAATTTTTCCATCACAACCATGATAGAATGACGTTATTTATTTGTCTTATGTAGTCCAATGACAAAATCCATGGTTATAGTCTCCCATTTCCAATTTGAGAGTGGAAGATGTTGCAACAAACATGTTATATGCTTATTTTCAACCTTGAATTGCTAATATTCCAATCAACTAGCAATGTATTTAGCGATATCCCTCTTCATTTTTGGCCAATAAAAATGTTTCCTTACTGTTGTTATCATCTTCTGATATCCTAGGTGTCTAGAATATGGTTCTTTATGAAATTCATCCATGATCACATTATCTAATTCCTTGGAACTTGGCACATACAATTTGTTGTTATATAATAGTATCCCATGCTTTATTAGTTGATATCCCACACATATCGAGCCTTATTTTCCTTGCTACATATATTACTTAATATATTGATAGTGTTCATCGTGTTGTAAGGCACATTTTATCATATATTTCAAGCTATATTTAGTGGAACTAATTGCTACAATTCAATTCTCTTGCAAACTTTGACTTAGAGCATCTACTACATGATTTTCGTTTCCTTTGTTGTGCTTAATTTTGAATTCAAATTCACTGATCGGTGCTAGCCACCTAGCTTTCTTATCATTCATGTGAGGTTTTCCCAATAATTCTTCATTCCACTATGGTCTGCCATCAAAATAAATCAACCCTCAAGTAGGTAATGACACCACATTTTGAGTGCGTGAAAAATTGCTACTGGATCTAAATCATGAGTCACACAATTCCTCTCTCGCTCATTCAATTTCCAGGACTCATAACATATCACATAACCATATTACATGAGAAATCCATCAAATATGTCCTTGCTAGCATTAGTACATACTAAGAATTCATTTCTTGGGTCTGGAATTATTAGCACAAGTGCATTGGTAAGTAAGTATTTCAGTTGCTAAAAAATTTCTTCACATTTCTTGGAACAAACAAAATTCACATCCTTTCTTTGTATTGAAGTAATTAGATGGCCAATTTAAGAGATCCTTTTATAAATCTCTGGTAGTAACGAGCAAGTACCATGAATTTTCTCACTTCTATGACATTTCTTGGGGCAGGACAATCTCTGATGGCCATTATCTTAAAAGAATCCACAACAAGTCCTTGCTCTAAAATTATATATCCCAAATAACATATTTATTTTTGGTAGAAAATCACACTTACTAAACTTGGCACATAAGGTTTTCTCTCTCAGCTCTTCCAATACCATTCGAAGATGCTCCTCATGCTTTTATTTTGTCATTTAATAAACAAGGACACCATCAATGAAATCCAAAAACAAATTGTCCAAATACTTACTGAGGATGTTTTTAATCAAACACATGAATGTAATTAGTGAATTAGTTAATCCAAAAGGCACCACAACAAACTCATAATTCCCATATCTAGTTCAAAATTTTTCTTTATGAATGCCTTCATCATTAGTTTAAACTTAGTGATACCCAAAACTTAAGCCTATCTTCGAAAACATTATAGCTCCTCTCAATTGGTCAAACACATCATCAATCATGGGTAGAGGATACTTTTTCTTAATGGTTACTTTGTTTGGCTTCTTGTAATTTATACACAACCTAAGATTGCCATCTTTCTTCTTGACAAATAAACTTGGTGGCCCAAGGAGATTGTTGAAATAAGGAACTACTGAGAGAGGGGGGGGTGAATCAGTAATTAAGAAGATCTATTATTTTTCTTATTATGCTTACAATCCCTTATTATATTATTTTAATTTTGAGAGAATACATTCACAAAAACAGTGAACCAACAATATTGCAGACCCACATGTTCTAATAACAATCACATGAGCAACATACATTTGACACAATATTTTTCACGTGGAAACCTAGAGGGAAAAAAACACCAAATTTTTTGTTTGTTTACGATGTAAGTTAAGCACCCACTTAATTACATTTGTTTATTTGGGAGCACCCACTCACGGGAAGCACCAAATCCCTTTGATTGTTTGATAGCACCCACTACCAGGAAGCACCAACTCCCTCCTTTTGTAGACACATGTACAACTTACCAAAAGCACCATGTGAAGCACCAACTTTATAGATTTCTTGATAAGGCCAACTTGTAGCTCCTTGGATTTATGCAAGAACCAACTTGTAGGAGGAACCAACCCCCAAGAATTCTCAAGAACCCACTAGAGATGGAAGAGCCACTTCCTATATACAGGATCCAACCCACACTCAAATAGGAATTGAATGTTTTCTATAATTGGAAACTACTCTACCTGATCTCAGCTATGTTCTATGCTCACTCTGCAGCAGCCCACTGATCTGCTCAACAACATTCACTTGTCACAGTCCACACAACTCTTTGTTCTCTGTTCTTCATAAGCATGCACTTAGCTCTCGACCTTTGGCTCTCTACAATACACACTCATCTCTCATCCTTATTTCTCTACAGAGGCACCTTCATACTTTCTCACATAGTAGTGCAGCTTCTCTCAGGGTCACTTAACTCTGCATAGGAACTCTCGACCTTTCTCTATAAAACATTCTCACTTATCTTCGCACAATGGTGCACACACATAGAGCTTTTCCACTTAGCTCTCTAGAAGCAATGTTTCTTCCCCCACCTTGCTCATCTGAGCTCCTGGGTTTTGTTCCTCTGTTTCCCACCAATCGATGTTGCCACTCTTGTGTTGTATTCACACTACACGAATGTACATTGGCGTGACTCTTCCATTCTGTTGTTACATATGAATTGGTCTCTGCCACTTCATTAACCTTGAGAATGGTCACTTGATGGTTTCTCCATACTAAGAATGAATTCCGAGTCCACCTGCACACTCTAACCAAGCACATTCATCTCTATGAACAACTATCCTATCACTGAGGCTCACCATACTTATTCATGGTTTTGCACAGCTTGGATGTACTTCAGGATGGATTCTCTGTGGATTGTTGTCCTCGTTACCTTGTCTCATCGCTTTTTGTAGATCCATATGACTCCATTAACCAAATCTGCCGATTTGAATTTGTTATTCAACTCTTGACACATTCATCCATTTAAGACACTGAAGCGTGCATCGGAGCACAAAGATGGCTTGTCTCACCTCAAGACAGACTCAACACTCTTTCTTGAAGATCATGGTACCTTTTGCCTTGACCCAACGATCTTTGAAAGTTACCATTACTCTTGAGACCAAGTCCTATGCTCCTGCATTCAACCTCACAACTGCCGTCCCATACGACTTTAAATCTTTGAACTATCCTATTGAAGAAATTCAACATTGTTATTCGACTGTGGTGCAATGTTATGATATTCCTCAGTTTTGATATCTTTATCTCCTGAAGCATTTACTATCTCATATGACTGGGCCAATGACCATTGAATTAATGCCATATTAGAGCCCCCTTTGTATCGTAACTTTTGTACAGTTCCGATTTCATCTTGGCTCCTTCTCCTTAAACCTCACAACATTTCTCATCATAGGACCAAGAGCTTGATACCTATCGCTTAAGCTTAAGGTGTTAGGGCATTTTTTTCCTTCTGGGGACCATTCTTCCTTTGTTAAATACTCTACACCCTTGGTCCTTGTTTGGTCAATTTAGTGTGATCTAAATTGCTATTTAAAATGTCAACCCGGGGTTCGTAAACTGACGAAGTGAAGTGTACTATATGTACTAGATAACCATTTCCTTAGGCTTTTGTTGTTTTAAGCTTTTTTAGTTTGTTTTTGGATTTATTTTTCCTTAATGTGTGATGGTGAGAATGAAAGTGAAGTATGGAGTGTAGACGGTGATGGTTTCTAAACTTGAAAGTGCTCAAAAGAAATCTTTTCAATAACTAAAATGAAATCAATTCTTAAGAGAAAATAAATGCATCAAATGGTGAACTAATGACAATGGCCCAGTGTCCTTGCTGCTGAAATGAAAAGAAAGTAAAGACTAAAAACAACTCAAACTTAAAGCAAAGCAACTAATTCACACTACTTTAACTTTTTAGATCCTTTACCCTTCGGCTCAATCTACCTTGCGGGAAGTAATCATGAACAAGTCAAGCAACATGATATCTAAATGGCAAAAAAGTAAATTGCATAAAAGAAACTAATCACACTACTTGAATTCTTCAAATCCTTTACCCTTCAGCTCAATCTACCTTGGGGAAGTAATCATGAACATGTCAAGCAATATGATATCTAAATGACAAGAAAGCAAATATAAAAGAAACTAATCACACTACTTGAATTCTTCAAATCCTTTACCCTTCAGCTCAATCTACCTTGGGGAAGTAATCATGAACATGTCAAGCAATATGATATCTAAATGACAAGAAAGTAAATTGCATGAACAAAACTAATCACACTACTTGAACTCTTCTAGTCCTTTACCATTCAGCTCAATCTACCTTGTGGAAAGCAACCATGAGTAAGCAATATGATAACTAAATCACACTACGGTTAGTAATATTCTGATTTCTTGCTGATATAGTCGCTTGACCATAGAAAGAAACCATAAATTGATGAGCAGTATGATATCTAAATAGCAGAAAAATAAACAATTCACAACTTAAAAAGGACAATACTGAATTTAAAATTCAGAAAATGAAAGTTAGCAGGAAGGACAAGATGATATCATATGCCAAAAGTTATCAAAAAGATGAAAAATTGCCCAGGCTGCCTAAGAAAACCTGCAGAAAAGCACTGATCAGTTTACAGCTCTAAGAAAACAAAGGTGAAAATATAAACAATAGAAACATAAAACAACATATTATGTACAAGCTAATGATAAAAACAAAAACATAATGAAACTAAATGAACACTTTACAAGGCTTTAGCGTGCAAGGGCCCTCTGCGACTTCAGCCAATCAACAAATAATCACACGGCTGAACTCAGAAAAGTCTTCTCATGTATTAAAACAGCAGCATATAAAACAGTGGGGTGATAAGATAACCAACAGTGAGGAATTACATAAACAGTTCAGGATTCATACATATCAAAAAGCCTTTTTCACAGTGTTCAATGATGCGTTATTTATAATGCCAAAATACTAAAGCTAACTAACAACTTCTACGCTATTAACTGCGTTACTAAAGACACGTAGATCTCTTCAGCCGAGATCTAGTGTAACTGTCATCATGTTTCTTAAATCTTCGAAGTGGTTGGCTGTTAGATTCATGTTTCAGGAATGATCTCCAGGTGTGTTGGTGCCTTCGTTAGTTTAGGACTATGCCACGTATCATTCACATGCCCGAAACAATGACGTGCCACCGCTGAACTCTTTGGCTGGCCTTGTCTTTGACTTTGGTTGACCGCGGCCTCTCATGGATGATTTGGCTGATTTGAAGGGACACGTTCCATGTATCCGCCACCTGGAGCTTGCCCATGTAGCTCGTTTCTTCAGAGGACACCTGGAGCACAGCTTTTAACAAAATAGCTGCGGAAATCCTGGGCTGGCTGCGGAAACCTGTGCTGGCTGCGGAAACTGACAAGTTTCCGCAGCTGCATGAACAAAAAAACTAAACCAAACAACAGTCATAAGTATAGTCAGAAAACCATATAAACAGTCCTTTTTAGACTATAATGCAATGATTTAACAACTGGGTGAATGAAGTGAGTGGAGAAAGAAGGCTAAGAGGGTGTATAGGAAGGTGCAGGTTTGAGGCTCAACAGTCCTTAAACTCTCGCGACCATGTGTTAGCCCAATATCGGAAGCCCCCTTTATCATAACTTTTCCAAACTACAACTATTCTAGAGTTCTATCGTCTTCAACCTACGATATGCTGACCTCTAATATTACATCATCACTCCACATGGTGAATCCATAGAGGTGACACATGTCACCCGGTTCTGACCCATTAGACTACGCAATAAGGTTGAATATGCCTGCCATGTGTCTTGTCATACTGCCACGTCATGCTGATGTGAGATGCCACTGCAACTTATCGGAGCTAATCATATGTCGCCATGTGTCCTGCTAGAGGAGAGAGAAGAGGGCATGTCAACCTTTGGTTTTGCACCAAAATTATTTTTTAATCTTCTTTTGGCATTCCTCGACACTTATAAAGGCTTATCGGCACTTATTGAATATCGCAACTTTTAAAGGTTCCTCATTTTAAGAAGTTATTATATTTCAATCCCCGATATGCCGATGTTCCGATGTGTTAAGGTTCCAACCTCTAATGTTCTACTTGCGCCAATCCTCCGATGTTCAAGTATCCATATCTATGATATGCTGATCTCTGATATCCTAAGTGCTAATATGTTGGACCTCTGACATTCTGATATCGATATGTCGATCTCCGATATCTTAAGTGTCGATGTGCTAACCTTCAATATTCCGATGTACCTATATGTTGGACCTCTGACATTTCGATCTCTGATATGACGATACGCTGGACCTCCAACATTTCGATCTTCGATATGCTGATATTCCTTCCTTCCTAGGGCTTCACAACCCTGAACTTTAGAAGACCATATATTTTGATCCAGGAGTCAATTTTTGGACTTCCACATATCCTTGGAAATCTTATTCAAAGAAATTTCCAGTGGAGGGGGTCCAATGTAGGCTTTGAGTCCTTATACTTCTCTTCTCAAGGACTCTTTGGACAGTTGAAATCACACCCACCATGATGATCCTCTACATAAAGCCTCTAGCTACCATGGACTTCCATCTGGTACATTACTGTAATCATCATTTTATGGCTTTTCCACTCAGCCTGCTACTATGATGATTCTCTACTTAAATCGTGCAGCTATCATAGGAATCCTTCCAATCCATGAACAACTATGGGATTCCTCCTAGGCCATCACTTCCAACATTTGTTGCGACAAGAATCCAAGCTAGTCTAGTTGACATCAAGCCAACACTCTTGCCAACATTTAGGCAACACCAATTGCCAAACACATCTCCCCAACATGAATGTTGACATCAATGGCAACACACTTGCAGATATATTCACTGGGCCACTGGCCATCCAGACAATGCCAACTTTCCAACAATCTTCCCCTTTGTCATTAAAGGCAACACTTCATCCTTATCTTCATTTCATGGCCAAACCTCATGCTTCTTCCACACATCTCATTGCATGAGACATCAATGGCCTGCTTTCTTTTACACAGGCCATCACAACTTCTCCACAAATTCTCTCCCCCTTTGACATCAATGGAAAGGGGCTACTATCTATCCTTTTCTCCCCATGCAATTATTGGCTGTGAAGACCAAGGTCTAATTATTGAGATGTGCAATATTCTTCACAAACATCTCTTCCAGGACTATCATTGTTGTTGGTCCATAAATTGAGCATATGTGAAATGCTCCCCCCTGAACATATAATACCTTTGATTTTAATGCCTCCATTTTTGTACACCTTATGGATGCTGGATGAATACTCCTTATATCAATGCATCTTTTGTATCGGTTAAAAGGAAAACTGACACCAATTAAATTTCTCATGATATTGTTGCTGCTGCAAATATCAATCAATGATGATGCATTTCATCTTGTTCTTCTTCATTGTTGCTACTTCATCTTCTATGCTCACTTCTCCTGAGCTTCTTTGTAGTCAACACTACTCCCTGAGGGTTCAAGCCTAAAAAGTATGCACCATTGCTTAAACAATACTAATTGTACCAAAAGAAATACAAATGGGATACACTAGTAGGAAAACTCTAATACCTTCTCTCAAAAGGAAATGTCCATTTGCACACAAGGTTTACTCAACATGAGCCCAACACTACCAATTGACATAATGATACCAATTGAAGGTTAAGGGACATGAAAATCTTGCACCAATCGTGTTTCATGAACAAAATACTACTATGCATAATAAAACTCAGAACTTTAATGAAATAAGGGTATTTCACCCAAGATGAAAACCTTTAATTTGCTTAGAAATCTTCCTTTCTAAGGCTACCAATTGTTGCCTACTACTACTTATCAAAGCATCTCCCCCTGATCCAATGCTCTTTGATCTCGTGCAACTTCTTTCTTTCCTCTGTGTGGGGACTGATCCTGTGGATCTGACTTGACTGTGAGCATCCTGTTATTCCACACTTTGGTTGTGGCCCATCTTCTTCTTCCCACAACATAAGATATTATTGTGTACTTTTCATGCTGGTTGCACTCCTCCTTTTCCATACTGATACATTCAAAATAAACCAATTTATTCTTGTAATAAGCAAGAAAGCACAACCATACCTTCAACAATTAGATGCACCTTTTTGTTCATTCCTTTTAGCTTCCTTCATCTAACTTATTCGGCCTCCCTTGAGGTCATTCTCGTCCTTACTAAAGAGAAACAGAGGATCTACTCCCCCTGAGTAGATCATCCTCCTTCTTCTTCCAGACCTTCTAGTTTCCTTTATCCTTTTGGAGAGTTGTATGTATAACATTTTGGGACTTAGATAGGTATTCAAACCTGCTTCTGCACTCATTGGATTTGTGCCCAAAATTATTACATTTGAAGCATTCTAATTCACTTAGCAAGGGAGAGAAGGCATTCTGATTTATGAGAGAATAGTTTTGAGACTTAGAGGTCTGATGCATATTATATCTGGGATTTTCATCTCTTTCAACTTTGATCCTTCTATAATCAATGGCTTTGTGTCCAAATATATGACACTTATAGAAGAGACCATAAAACAAGTAGGCATGCTTATTTTTATAAGCATTATAGGATTGTGCAGGAAAATACCTTAGTTGTTTGACTGATTGGTTCGTTCTCCATTGACAATTTCCTCTTTGACCGGATGCTCTTTTGTGTTCATTAAATATTTGATTATGCTTCCTCTCATGGCTCTATGATTCCTCTGTGGACCTCAATCTTATCTTCCCAATAGAATATTCTTGTATCTTAGAGTATCCCAGACTGGCTTTGATTCCTAAGGGCCTTTGACTATTTAGGATCTGATCTAGTCTCCTTGTCCCTTCAACAAATTTTTAAAATAAACTCTTCTCGGTCTTTTCTTTCTCAAGGTCGATTCTCAGAGAGACAGCCTATGCTTCAAGACTCTGAAAATTATTTCCCCATTCTTGAATCAAGTCTTGAAGAACTTCTTCTTTTCGTTTGGCCTCCTCCAGCTCAACTTTCAAAGAGAGAATATCATCTTTGCATATCTGTGAGATCATTCCCATTTTCAACTTGAGAAACTCCCATTTCAACTACTTGTTCTCCTCTTCCAGTCTCTCACAATTTCCTTCTTTTTATTTTAGTAGAAGGACTAGAATGTCCTTTCTCTTGATAACTTCTTCAAGATTTTCTTTTTGATAGGAAAACTCCTCATTATAAGAGATACATACCTTCCTCTGCACGTTGTAACTATTCCTTCAACTTCTTATTTTTCTTCCTTGTTTTCTTTAACTCGTTGAGGGCACTAATGAGTTCCCCTTCAAGGTGTACCACTCCTTCTTCTTCTTCCTCTTCAGAGTCCATAACACCATGTTTTTTGGAGTTTGTTTCAAAGGCCATAAGAAGATACTTATCTGACTCATTCTTTGATGAGTCTTCACAGTCTGAATTTGGTGCTGAGCTATCCTCTTTGAAGTAGAACCCATTCTTCTAATAGGGATTTTTCTTCTCATGTGTTTGAGACTTGTTTCCAAATTTCAGATCCTCTTCCCTTTCAACTTTTTCTTTATAAGGGCATTTGGAAGAGAAATGTCCAACTCTTCCACAGTCAAAATACTTAAAGGGAAACTTCCCTTTATATTTTCCTAAACCACGCTTCAGTTTTCTGGCTAGTGTTAGGATATTCCGACACATAGGAAATAGTTAAGTATAACTTGGTCTAGTGTAGAGTTAGGTAAAGTGTGTTTCTTTACTATGTACTTTTCTAACTTACAATCCGACGGTCATGATATGTAGTGATCCAACGGTTCATTCTCTCCTTGGTATTACCGACACTTGATTTGTGGCTTAAAACCCGATTGGTCCATGATATCTATTTAAAGAGCATGGAGGATCATTTGTAGGGTAACCATTCATGAGAGAAGCTTATGTAAATTTTCATTCTTTATTTAAAAAATTGTGTGAAGCGATCGCATTGGCTTAGGCCGTGGACTGTTTCCCTCTTTGAGGGTTTTAACCACGTCAAGAATATTGGTGTATTGATTTGTGATCTATTTGTGAGTGGGTCCTTTGGTGTTCTGCCTGAGGAAATTACCCTGTAAGTTTCTACATGGTATCAGAACCAAGTTGAGGGCCGAATCCATTGGTGATCCAAATCTTAAGTAGGTAGAATTGCATCCGACTGTCGTTTCCTAGGTCTACTGTTTTTTATTGCTTTCAGGCTAAGAGGACTACTCTATTTTGTTAGAAGCATCTGTTCCAATGAGGAACCCCTTTTGTTTTAAGCGAAAAGGTTTCCTATAGCCCTAGCTACGTCATTTTTAAGATCTAGAGGTATATAGTGTTTATTTGCAATTTCTAGTTATTTTCCCTCTGTTTATTTCAGTTTATTTATCTCTTTGTTTTTTATTACCAGATCTACATCTTTCATTTCTATGTATGCTCTTTGCCCTGCAACTCTGTGCGATCTAGGCAAATCAAAAACAGAAAGGAATTTTTTTTTCTCATGTGTATGCTATTTTCCATCGTACCTTAGTGTAATCTTGGAAAATCATAAACATTGAGGAAAATTGTTAGTTTCCAGGTAAAGCTAACTTCTAACCATAAGGTTTGTTTTTATTTTTTGTATCTATTTTGGGTTTTGTGGTTTTTGTTTTGCAGGCAAAAAAGAGCTTTCTCAAGTAAGCACACACCCCAAAGCTTTAGTGACTAAAAAAAAACTCCTTTCTCTTTTCCAAAAATTACTAACCTTTTAAACTAGCTCACTTACTCCAAAGTTACTTTATGAGAATAGAGGTCTTGAGTTCAAGTCTTTCTTTTTGTTGAGTTACTTTTCAAAAGGCACATGTAACTTATGTTTTAAAGTTACTTTATGTAAAAGTGTTCTCACCCATTATAAAAAGTGAGTCACTTATAATTCTAAAGTCTCTTTATCTTTTATTTAAGTTACAATTTAGTGGCTAGCTCATAAAGTACCATTGTAAAAGTGACTTTCACTTATTTATAAAAGTGAGTCATATAATTTGAAAAAAAAAGTGAGCTAATTAGATTAAGTTTAGAAATGGGGCGGATTTTTTTTAAATATAACATTATCATTCATTTCCGCACATTCCCACACTTCGTTGGCATCTTCAACAACTTTTCTTCAAAAAGCCATAACTTCTTCATCCGGAAGCCATTTTCAGAGCCGTTGTTTTTCAATCAGTCTAATTTTTCGAGATATTTCCATTGGAACACTTAGTTTCAACATCTATAGCTTTAGTTTCTGTTAAAATGGAAAGTCCATGCCAAGTTATTCTTGACAACACCAACTACTTCCAATGGTGGTCCTACATTGTGGATTTACTTAGAAGTAAAGGTCTTTACAGAATAGCCTCAGGCCAAGAAACCAAACTAAAAGATGAACTTAAGGTAGCCAAATGGGAAAATAGGCAAGATCAAGCACGTGGGTTGATAGGGGTGTCTATTTCTCTAGACCTTAGATTCCATATCACAGAACTTGATACTCCTAATGAAGCAATGAAACAGATCGCTAAATTTTTTGGAATTAAAAATGAACCTAGAGCCCATCAACTCGAAAATAAGTTGCTTACATTGGACCCTAATAATTTTTCTTCCACTGAAGATTTTTTTTCCAAGTTCAAGACCCTTATACTTCCCTTGGAAGGTGTTAAGGTTAAGAAAGAAGATGGTAACCTTATCTATTTCATTCTTACTAAGTTGGGACCAGCCTACTCTGTGTTTGTTTCCACCTTCCATTCTACAAGAGAAGCCTTCATTTCTCAAGGACAAGACTACAAGTCCCTTTCCTTTGATGCCCTTTGTGATTCTTTAATAAGAGAACAAGAAAAACTCTTACACCTTGGTCTTCTTAATCTTGGAAACTCTTCTAAGAAAGCCTTAGCCGCCCAACAACAACCAAATTCAAGGAATCCTAAGAAAATGTATCCTAAAAATAATGTTCCTAAACCAAACAAGGGTCCTAAGCAATTTCAGTCTCAAAATGAAAAATCATTTCAACAAAATGATAAGGCAAATAAAAATAAAGGGAAGAAGACTGATAGACATTGCCACTTTTGTAATCAAGATGACCACTTAGAATCCAAATGCTTTAAGAAGATGGAAGCCTTGGAAGCAGTGATGAAGAAGCATAACATCCATTTGGAGCACTCTTCAATTTCAACTTCATCTTTAGGAATAGCACTTTGTGCATGTGGTTGTCAATCATCTCGGTCTGGATATGCACTAAATGTATCTTCTTCTTTTAATTCTCATGAGTGGCTCATTGATTCTAAAACATGGCCAAAAACAAAGCCATGTTTTCTTCTCTAAATGATTGTAACACCAAAAATATATATGTTGGTGATGATAGATCTCTTAGTGTTGTAGGGACTTGAACTATTCATATAGACAATGGTCAATTTAATGATGTATTACGTGTTCCAACCTTATCCTGCAGCCTTCTATCTGTATATCAGATAACTCATTCAGGTGAAGGTAAAATCGTTGAATTTTCACCTCACGATGTTGTAATTAAGGACCTAAGAGATCCTAGACATATTTTAGCTACTACCATTGCTAATGATTCTACAAGATTGTATAAGTTTAACAACTGTGAGTCATCAAATCTTTCCTCGGTATTTGTTGCTCATAATGATGAAATGGGCAAACATTGGCATGAGTGATTTGGTCACTTAAACTATCTCTCCCTTCAGAACCTATGTAAAGAAAATATGGTGACAGGTCTTTCAATGGTATCTTGCAGAGATGGTGTTTGTTCCAGATGTGTACTTAGAGAACATCATCAGGATAGTTTTGAAAACCGTGCCTCTTGGCACACCTCAGCCCCTTTACAGCTTGTGCATAGTGATTTATGTGGTCCACTTCCAGTTGTTTCATTCTCTGGCTACAAGTATTTCTTAACTTTCATTGATGATTTCTCCAGACGCACTTGGGTATACTTCTTAAAACTCAAGAGTGAAGTATTTAACATGTTCATGGCCTTTAAGGCCTTTGTTGAAAAACAATCTGGACATCAACTTCTTAAGCTAAGATTTGATAATGGCGGAGAATATGTTAACAACAAATTCATCAACTTTTGCACTGAGAATGGAATTCAAATGCAACATACTATTCTATATACTCCACAAAAAAATGGTATCGCTGAAAGGAAGAATCGCACCTTAAAGGAAATGGCTAATTGTATGCTTCAATCTAAAGGACTTACTCTTAATTTTTGGGCAGAAGCAATTAACTGTGCAAATTACATAATAAATTACACTCCTACTAAGGTTTTCAAGAATATCCCTCCAGAAGAAGCATGGAGCTCAATTAAACCAGATGTAAGTCACTTTCGTGTTTTTGGAAGTGAAACATGGGCCCATATTCCATATGAGAAACATAAAGCTTTAGAACCTAAGAGTGAAAAAATGTATTTTTGTTGGATATTCTGAAGATGTCAAAGGATACAGACTTATTCCACTTAAGTCCAAAAATGTTATCATTAGAAGAGATGTAAAGTTTGCTGAAAATATATCGGCCTACGAGACTAGTTTGGCAAATGTGCCACCTCTCTCTATCCCTTCTACTTCTGAAAATATTTCTTCTTCCGATGATGATAGCGAGGATGACAACCCTCCCCCCCTTCTCAGGATCCTCCTTTAGCTCCTCATCTTCCAAAATGGGTCCGTGCTACTTGGGATGCAGTAGGTGCTCTTGTCAGTGATCCTATAGATCAACGACATACACGTTCTCAGTTTGATAGAGCCTCTTCTTTACTGGTTCAAGCTTCAGCGAATTATGATCTTGAAACCTTTGCAGAAGCTTCAGGCCATCTAGATTGCGATGCATCTATGAATGAAGAATATCGTTAATTATTGGAAAATGATACATGGGATCTTGTTCCCCTTCCAAAGGGATGAAAACTTGTTAGATGCAAATGGGTTTATAGAACCAAGTATGGACTAGATGGAAAAGTTGATAAATATAAAGCTCATCTTGTTGCTAAGGGTTTTTCACAAGTTGAAGGCATTGACTATATTGAAACCTTCTCCCATGTTGCCAATATGAACTCTATCCGCCTTGTTCTTTCCCTTGTTGCCTCTTTCAAATGGGAAGTCCATCAGATGGATGTTAAATATGCTTTCTTGCATGGGGACTTGCCTGAAGAAATCTATATGGAACAAACTACCGGCTTTATACAAACAGACTCCAGCCTTGTATGTTAGCTTAAGAAATCTCTTTATGGTCTCAAGCAAGCCCCTCGGCTTGGTATGCCAAAATGGATAGCTTTATTTTAGAAACTGGATTTTCTAGGTATCATTCTAACAATACTGTCTACACCAAGAAAGTGGGCAAGTCTCTTATCATTCTTGTTCTTTATGTTGATGATCTTATCCTTACTGGTAGTGATCCCAACCTTATAAACCATGTGAAGTCCAGCCTTAAAAAGAAGTTTGAAATGACATACTTAGGACAGTTGCATTATTTTCTTGGTCTTCAAGTCTTGCAATCCAAGGAAGGTATTTTCCTTTCCTAGTCCAAGTATGCATGTGATCTTCTACGCCATTTTCACATGGAAGACTGTAAGCCAACCCCTTCTCCCTTTTAGTCTGGAGGAAACTTTCAGTTGCTTGTACTTGCCCTGAAGTTGATGCTACCTTATACCATCAACTTGTAGGAAAACCTTTGTATTTGACCCATACTCATCCTGACCTTTCCTTTGTTGTTGTCCTTATTTCTCGGTTTATGCAAAACCCACATGAAAGTCATTGGAAAGCAACTAAAAGAAAACTTCGTTATGTTCAAGGTACAGTTCAGTTTGGGATTCATTACAATGCAGAAGCATCTCCTCTATTGGTTGGTTTCACTGATTTTGATTGGGCTGGTGACCCTGATGATCGAAAGTCTACTGCAGGTTATGTGTTCACTCTTGGTTCAGGACCTATTACATGGGCTTGCAAGAAACAAAGTGCCATTTCTATTTCTTCAGTAGAAGCAGAGTATCATGGTGTTGTAGAAGCTAGTAAGGAAGCCATGTGGCTTCGTTAGATCCTATCAGAGTTTGGCTTTCAGAAGCAGCATCCGACTACACTTTGGTATGATAATCAAAGTGCCATTCAACTATGCAAAGATCCAGTCCAACATCAGCGTAGCAAACACATTGAACTACACATGGACTTCATCAGAAAGCTCATTCACGACCATGTTCTTGAAGTGCAGTATTGTTCAATAGATGATCAAGTTGTAAACATCTTTACAAAGGCTCTCACAGAGGCGAAGTTTAGTAAACTTCGATTAATGGTTGGAGTTTAGGAAGTTGCCACTAAGGGGGTATAGGCTCTAATGCCTCCTTCCTTATCCTGTTGTGTCATATTTATACATCCTTCAATCCTATCCCAATTTTTTCTTAAGGGGGGATGTAAGGATATTCTAGACACATAGGAAATAGTTAAGTATAACTTGGTCTAGTGTAGAGTTAGGCAAAGTGTGTTTCTTTACTATGTACTTTTGTAACTTACAATCTGAATCACGATATGTGGTGATCCAACGGTTCATTCTCTCCTCGGTATTACCGACACTTGATCTGTGGCTTAACACCCAATTGGTCCATGATCTCTATTTAAAGAGCATGGAGGGTCATTTGTAGGGTAAACGTTCATGAGAGAAGTTTATGTAACTTTTCATTCTTTTACAAATAAATTGCCTGAAGTGGCCACGTTGGCTCAAGCTATGGACTGTTTCCCTCTTTGAGGGTTTAACCACGTCAAGAATATTGGTGTATTGATCTGTGATCTATTTGTGAGTGGCGTCCTTTGGTGTTCTATCTGAGGAACTTACCCTGTAAATTCCTACAGCTAGTTGAGCCAACTCCTGATCAGATTCACAACTGGAGCAGTCTTGATGATCTTTGTGCTCCTTTCCATTTCTTGATACTTTGAACGTCGCTTCCTTTGGTTCAGATTTCTCTATTCCTACTCTCATATCATAGGTTGTGAGATTACCATGCATTTGAATCATCTTGAGATCCTTTAAGTTAGCCATTTCCTCAATAGATGAGATTTTGGCATTAAATATCATGGGTAGAGATCTTAATATTTTTTTAACAATCATCTATTCCTTGAATTCTTCACCAAGTCCTCTAATCATATTAGTTACTTCATCAACTCTGAGTAAGTATTATGCTATGCTTTCATTCTCATTCATTGTCAGGCTTTCAAACCTCATTCTGAAAGTCTAAAGTTTCGCATGCTTGACTTTGTCATCTCCTTCATGACTCTGGTTAAGCTTTATCCACATTTCCTTAGTAGACTTACAATTCATAAATTTTACTAGTTCTGATTGACTAAGACCAAAGAGAATGGCATTCTTGGCTTTAGCATTATTCCCATATAATGTTTTACCATCTGCATCAGTTAGAGGAATATCAGGGACATTGTAGTCTACAAGTATTGAAGTCCAAACATCTACTCTAGGGACATAAGATATGCTTCTATTCTCACTTTCCAAAAATCATAGTTGGTCCCTTCAAAGACTAGTATTATACTTGAGTAAGCCTCTTGACTCTCTTTCCTAGACATAATTTCAAGTTATATATATACCTTCCAATGTTTAAACTATCGTTGAAGGAACCTTGCTCCAATACAAATTGTTGAAATAAGGAATTGATGAGAGGTGTTGGGGGGGGGGGAGGGTGAATTAGTAATTAAGAAGATCTATTCCTTTTCTTATTATGATTACAGTCCCTTCTTATATTCTTTTATTTGTAAGAGCATACATTCAAGAAAACAATGAACCAACAATATTTCAGATCCACATGTTCAAACAACAATCACATGAGCAACATATATTTGTCATAGTGTTTTTCACATGGAAACCCATAGGGAAAAAACCAAAAAAATTGTTGTTTTTTTATGATGTAAGTTAATCATCCACTTAATTACATCTGTTTGTTTGTGAGCACCCACTCACAGGAAGCACAAACTCCCTTTGATTGTTTTCTAGCACCCACTATAAGAAGCACCAACTCCCTCCTTTTGTAGACACCTTTCCAACTTACCAAAAGCACCATGTAAAGCACCAAATTCATGGATTTGTTGTAAGAACCAACTTTTAGCTCCTTGGATTTATGCAAGCACCAACTTGTAGGAGGCACCAACCCCCAAGCCTTCTCAAGTAGCCACTAAAGATGGAAGCACCAAATTTTTGTATGCAGGCTCCAACCCACACTCAAATAGGAACTAAATGTTATCTGTAATTGGCATCCACTCTGCTTGATCTCAACTATGTTCTCTGCTCACTCTACAACAACCCATTGATCTAATCAACAACAGACACTCATCACAATCCATGCAACTCTCTGTTCTTTGATCTTCATCAACATGCACTTAAATCTCAACCTCTTTCTTTCCACATCACACACTGAGCTCTTAAACTTATTTCTCTGCACATGCCCCTTCAGCCTTTCTCACACAACAATGCAGCTTCTCTCGGGGTCACTTACGTCTGCATAGGCACTCTTGGCCTTTCTCTACAGGACAATCTCACTTAGCCTCACACAAAAGGGCACACACACAAAAATTTTCCACTTAGATCTCTAGCAACAATGTTGCTCCCCCCACCTTGCTCATCTGAGCTCTTGTGTTTTGTTCATCTGCTTCCCACCAATCGATGTTTCCACTCCTATTCTTTATTTGCACTGCCCAAGTGTACCTCAACATGGATATTCCATTCTACTGTTGCATCTAACTTGGTCTCTGCCACTGTATTAACCATGAGAATGGGCACTTGACAATTTATCCATACTGAGAATGAATTCTCAGTCGACCTACACACTCTAACCAGGAACTGTCCTCTTTGTGAACAACTCTCTTATTACTAAGGCTCTCCATGCTTATTCATGGTTTCGCTATAGACTATTGTCCTCGTTACCTTGTTTGAGTGATTTCTGCAGATCCATCTGACTCCATGAACCAAATCAGTCGATTTTCATTTGTTCTTCACCTCCTAAGACATTCATCTATTTAACTCACTAAAGCGTGCATCAGAGCATAGAGATGGTTTGTCTCACCTCAAGGCAGAATCAACACTCTTTCCTGGAGATCATGGTCCTTGATGCCTTGACATAATGATCTTTGATAGTTGCAATTACTCTTGAGACCAAATCCTCTACTCTCGCATTTAGCCTCGTAGCTGGTGACCTATATGCTTTTAAATCTCTGAATTGTCCTATCGGAGAAATTCCACATTATTACTCCATAGTGGTGCAATGTTCAAATACTCCTCAGTTCCGATATCTTTAGCTCCCGGAGCATTTACTATCTCATATGACTGTCCCAGTGAACATTGACTTAATGCCATATCGGAGCCCCCTTTGTACCGTAACTTTTGTGAAGTTCTGATTTCATTTTGGCTCCTTCTACCTAGCCCTCACAACATTTCTCATCATAGGACCGAGAGCTTGTGACCTGCCACTTAGCCTTAAGTTGCTAGGGCATTGTATTCCTGCCTTGGGCCATTCTTCCTTTGTTAACTACGTTTCACCCTTAGTTCTTTAAACTCTCATGACCATGTGCCAACTCAATATCAGAAGCCCCCTTTGTCAGAACTTTTCCAAACTCCAACTATTCGAGAGTTTTGACGTCTTCAACCTTGGACATGCTGACCTCTGATATGTCATCATCATTACATATGGTGACTCCTTAGAGGTGACATGTGTGACTTAGTTCTAGCCCATTAGACTACCCAATAAGGCTAATATGCTGGCCACGTGTCATGTCATACTGCTGCGTCATGCTGACATCATATACCACTGTAGCTTATGAGATCCAATCATATGCTTCCATGTGTCCTACTAGAGGAGAGAGAGGAGGGTCCGTCAACCTTTGGTTTTGCACTAAAATCATTTGTTAATCTTCTTTTAGCATTCCTCGATACTTATAAATGCTTATCGACACTTATTAGATATCACAACTTTTAAAGGTTCCTCACTTTAAGAAGTTTCGATATTTCGATCCCCGATATGCCAATGCTTCGATGTGCTAAGGCTCAAAACTTCAATGTGCCACTTGTGCCAATCCTCTAATGTTCTGGTATCTAGATCTCCGATATGTCGATCTTCGATATCCTAAGCTCCGATATGTTGGACCTTCGACATTCTGATCTCGGATATGCCGATCTTCGATATCCTAAGCACTGGTATGATGATCTATGATATTCTGATGCGCTGATATGATGGGCCTACGACATTTCGATCTTCGATATCTCAATATGTTGGACCTCCAATATTCCGATCTTTGATATACATCTATTCCTTCTTTCTTAATGCTTCACAACCCTGAACTTCAACAAACCATATTCTTTGAACCAAGAGTCTGTTTTTTGACTTTTTCATATGGATGGAAAGCTTATTCAGAGAACTTTTCAATGGAGAGGGTCTGATGTGGGCTTTGAGTCCATCTCCTACTTGGAAGATGAATCCAAACTTCTTTTCTCATTGACTCTTTAGACAATTGAAATAACATCGACCATGATGATCATCTACATGAAGTCTACAACTACCATGGACTTCCTTTTGGTCCATTATTGTAATCATCATTTTATGGATTTTCCACTAAGCCCGCTACTATGATGATTCTATAATTAAATATTTCAACTAGCATAGGAATCCTTCTAAGAAATGAACAACCATGGGATTCCTCCTGGGCCATCACTACAAACATTTGTTGTGATAAGCATCCAAGCTAGTCTGGTTGACATCAATGCCATAAATCCTGCCAACAGTTATGTAATTCCAACTTCCCAACACATCTCCCTAGCATGACTGTTGACATCATTGGAAACACACTTGCAGATACCTTCACTAGGCCACTGGCCATCTAGACAATGCCAACTACCTAATAGAGATACATTAGGTCTGATATACCCTTTGTCCAATATTTCTTTCAACTAAAGCTTTAACTCTATAAATTCAGGAGTACTCATCCTATAAGGCTCTTTGGACACTGGTATTTCTCCTAGCATATTATTTATGGAGAAATTTTTATCTCTTTTAGCTGGAAACCTTGCTATTTCTTTCCTAAATACATCTTGAAATTATTGCAAAATTTTGAAGACTTCAAGCTTTTCATTTGTATTACCTACTGATTCTAACATGTGTAAGAAATACGCCTAACATCCTTTTTTGTAATATTTCTTCAATTGCATTGTTGATACTTCTCTTATAGTAATAAGTTTATTTGTTCCTTTTAGAATTATGGGCTACCCATTCTTATCCACACCTTCCAATGCCTTATGATAGCAATCCTATTGGAGAATACATTAGGGAAACTATTAATTCAAATTCTCCTTAACCTTGATAATTTCTTTTGAACTTTATTTATCTTCTCATGATTACTTATTAGATATTTTCATCAAACAATTATCAAGAGAAAAAGTAGTAAAGAAAATGGAAACAAGAGGTAGGCTTCAAGCCAGGGAAAAACGCCTCCAAGGGGAAAACCTAGAAAGAATCTCTTCTATCATTATATAATTTCCTTCAAATGAGAAAACAAAGACCTAAAACCCTATAACAAGTCCTCCTCCAAGCACCAAGTCAACCCTCAAAGAATCTGTTCCAATTAGATTAAAGATCAACCAATTCAACAAGGGTTAATTCTTCTTCAACCAACTTCCATATTCAACTTCGGCCCCCAGTATCATGTCTGCAACTTCAATCTGCAATCTTTTCTCTTGTAGTAGTTGTAGAAACCCTACCACACATGTCAGTGGAAGAGATAAAATATGTTGGGTCTTGAAAATGTCATTCATTTCCATTACACTTTCACTATTATGTCCATTATATCACCTCCATTTTACTACTATGTCACTACATTCATCCCACGTTCATTATCATTGGGCCACATTTATGTTTTTCCAAACTTTATTAATTCTTAGCCTTTTTAAGTGAATTTGTGGTTAAAATTAGAAAATAATGTGCATATGCTTATACCTAACAAGTGGGTTAATATTGTTGACATGTGTAGGTCAAAAGGAGGCTTCTAGAAGACCTTTATGTGGCACTCTAAGGCCAAATTCGAATTTGAGTCGAAAGAATCATGGGGTCATGCGGATATGTGTCACATCTCCTAATTGTATTGAAACTCTAAGAAGACATGTGTCTTATCAGTTCCTATTTTGATTAGGACTCTAGAGGAAGAGGGAGAGATTCATGGACTCTCATTAATGAGATTGCTTCTCATCTTTTTGTATAAATAGGAGATCTCTCTCCTTCATTTGTTAGTTTAGCTTGCCTTTTTAGTTCTTTAGCTTGGAGTTTGTAGTTCTTCCTTGATGGCTTTGGAAAGCTTTGGAGAGCTTTGTTGTACTTTGTAATTTTGAAGAATTTGAATAAAGCTTTGATGTTCTCAATATGGAAGGAGATGTGAAGTAGATGTCATGGAGCATATTAGAATGTAAGGCAAAGTAGATTTTGCTTTGTTTTTATTCAATTATGTCATTTTATTACTTTCAAGTTTGATAGTTTAGATTTTCCATTCATACAATTTTAATTCATGCAAGTGTGTTCAACCGGTTGATTGTAGATTAGTTTTTATTTACATGTTCTTGTATTTGCTTATTAGTTTTTGCATCAAGTAGTGATATGGGATTTGCTTCTCTGTTGAACATTAGCTTTTAAATTTCAGTTGCTATGCTTTGATTTTAGTGAGATTTGTTTGTTTCTATTAGTTAGTTTAGATATCAAGTTCTTCATGTTATTTGACGTTATCTCTGGTGCCATGGCTTAACCCGAGAAGTTAATTGACAAGCTATCGGATTAAAGTGAAGTAATTTGATTTTGTTTTCATTAATCTGCAAGTAGGTAATTTATATATCAATTCTTCATGTTATTTGACGTTACCTCTGTGCCATGGCTTAACCCGAGAAATTAATTGGCGAGCTATCAGATTATAAGTGAAGTAATTTTATTTTTCTTTCATTAATCTGCAAGTAGGTAATTTAGATATCAAGTCTTCATGTTATTTGACGTTATCTCCGGTGCCATGGATTAACCCGAGAAGTTAATTGGCAAGCTATCGAATTATAAGTGAAGTAATTTGATTTTGCTTTCATTAGTCTGCAATTTTTGGTTTTGAGTGCATTAGTTTAGATTTTATTTTTGTAATTAGATGGATAGCAGAGATAGTAACCTCATTTTCAGTACTTCATCTTTAGCTTGATTTATGTAGCTGCATGTTTACACTTTTGTTCAAGTTCTGATTTTATAGATAGCATGTTTTGAGATCTTTGAAGTGCTAAGTTTGGAAATTATCATAAGAAGCAATACCCTTGTCTTCAACTATACATCCACACTTAATCTTTAAAAGCATTCTTAAAACTTTAAACTAGGATTTCCATTGCATTAGAATACTTTAGGAGACCAACAAAAACAAAACCCCAAAACAACATAAACTATAAAACAACGAAGTAAGAAAAAGGGTTAACTAAGCACATATGGTGCACCACACTTCATCAATTTACGATACCTGGATTGATAATTTATGTAGAGCAATTTAAGATGTTAAATTGACTAGACGTTTTGGCGCCATTGCTGGGGAAGTGTAATTAGGAGACCTTATTTCTTACATCTAAAAAAAAAATTAATAATTTTTTGAATATGCTCTCCTCCTGCACTTTGTGAAATCTGGAGGATCAGAAAAATGATTGTTATATAAAAAAAAAGGGAGGACAAAATAAACTTCATCATTTCATTTGATTCAATAAAAAAAAATAACAATAAAAAAAAATGAAACCCAACTGCTTTGATAGGTTCAGCTGTTTAAGATTGACTGGTTATAGTTTATAGTGGTCCTCAAAACACTGTGTCCTATTTTAATAAGATTTTGCAACTTAGTTATGGAATGCAACCTCATTTCGCAGCTAACTATGAAATTCGTAGCTAATTCCAAGGTTTAGTAGGTTACAGGCATCCAAGGAAGAAACTGACCACATGGGCATCTCCGGAGTCATCCCGACATGGATCCTATCCTAGTCACCCAGCCGAGATTGATAAAAAATCAGCTTAAGACCTCAGTCAAAGTCCTGTTTTTAGTATATTTTACTTGAAGTCTTTGCTGCCTGAAATTGAAAATCATTAATCATTCTTATAAAATCTCACAATTTTAGAAAATAATAACCAATGAATGGCTATCTCCAATTCTAGTTTCCACTGTGGCCTCAACAGAAAATCTGCATTCCTGTTTGAAGCTTTGGCCTTGAAACAAACCTGCAAGAACATTAAAAAAAATAAAATCAATTGTGCAAATTCAACAGATCGAATTGCATAGGACTGTTGTGTTTATTAAGGAAAATAAGATGAGTCCAATTGAAATAATTAAAAAAAAAAACTCTTGTGTGGATTTCAAAATAATGTATGCAGCATCCAATTTATGTGGCAGAAATTTTTGAAACCTCCCAATGTCAATATGAAAAATCTGCATACACATTGATCTGATGTTCTGTGCATCTTCAGCCTTTGTAAGTAATCCATTTGCATTCATTCGGACCATGTATCTTACTCGTATGGAAAGCTTTCAATGAATTGGAGAAATTGTTGGGAAGATTGTTGCTGAGGTGATGACACCTTCACCACTTGTTGTTCGTGAATCCACCAACCTTGAGGATGCAGCTAGATTATTGCTAAAAAACAAATATCGGAGATTGCTTGTAGTGGATAATAGTGGGAAACTGGTTGGGTTACTTACAAGGGGGAATGTGATTAAAGCTACACTGCAAATGAAACACGTTTTTTAGCACAAGGCTACAAGGATTTGATTATATGGAGATCTTAAAACATGAATTTAGAATGCATATCTCCTTACTGTATAGGTAAATAGCTAGCCTTGAGAGCAATTACACAGCAAATCAAACCCAGAAAGTTGAATGCAACAATTCATAAAATGCAGAACAGTAAAAACAGTAAATCAGGAAAACGCAAAACAGGGAAAAACGTGAAACTTTAACTGCACTATGTGGCCAAATGGAGATGAATTTGAGAAAAATAAGACATGGGCTTTTTCGGGAATAGGGTCAGTTAGATAACTTAGAATTTGTTTTAAGGAATTTGAAGCGGTTTGGGAGATATCCTTGGTTCTTTGAAGCCCATTTTTGCAGGCCACAAGAGGAAAAAACAAAATTTCAATTAATTAACTAGCAGTTGATTTAATTTGGTTGCTTCTGATTTGAAATCAACGACGTGCTGATAATTAACCATTTGCTGATTATACGTCTCTCGCCTTTAATGCCTTCCGTCTTTAATAAGCTTGCACTTCACTCTCACACCTGTTTAGAGACGTATCCCAATTGAATACGACGCTTCTCCACTGCACCCATTTAACGACTATTCCTATGTTCTTTTGTTCTTGTAGGTTACTTGGCATTTTACTCACTAAAATAGCGGCACAGGAGTTGGTACTCGTGGATCTTGTCTTCATTAACAAGTTCTGTGTACACATTTGATTTTATTATGACGTGCCTGGTAGTTTGACTATACTTTCAGCCAAAAATCTGCAATGAAATGATCTCTGTCAACTCGTAATCCCATGAAAAGCACTAATCAAGCTCATGACTATTTTCCACTTCATCTTTATCAAACTAGACTTATAGCTAGGTTGGATTATATGCTTTGATTTCACCTTGCTGAGATTGATCCAACCATTAAAGCTCCTGGGCAATGAGTATTTGATATCATAATAAATGGCAAAAATATACATCATATATTCTTAAGGAAGTGGGGAGCTTTGCTACTGTTTGGTTGTAGTATACTGTAAGCAATTTGAATAAAACAACAATTAGTATACAATTGAATCCAGTTTCTAGAATTCCTTTAATCGTAGTCTTGAGACTGTCTTTTAGCTGCGAAATGCAGCTCTATTCCGCAGTTAACTGGTAATTCCACAACCATTTTCATACTTCTATAGGTTATAGGTGTCAAGAGATGAAACAAACCACATGGGTAGCTGGGAAAATGTTAGTACATGGATGGTATCCTATCCATTTGATCCAAATCAATGGAAAAGACCCCAGTCAAAGGGAAGTCAAGGTGTGTGTTTTCACTAAGTCGCCACACTAAGTCGTCGTATGTCAAGAAAAAAAATAATAATTTTGAATTAATGAAATGAATAAGTTATTTGCTCAATTTTATGAAGGTATTGATTAATTTTGGACTAATGGTGAAAGATGAATGGCTAACTTTTTATTCAAGATTTTTAGCTATAGATATTGCACACATTGCGTAGCGAAAGTCATTCCGCAGCTAAAAAATCTCATTGTTCAAATCAGCGTAACTTTCTTATACGAAATAAGATTTTAATGATTCAAGTATCATTGGAAAGATCTCAACAAGATCTACACAATGAGAAATCCATCATTAGAGTTTGAAATGGTAAATAATGAAATAAATTGCTGAAAAGAAGCAACATTCGACTTGAGGCACTAATTCCAAAGCAGGTATAAATTCTTTTGATTTTTCCTTTGAGAACTTGTTTCATTAATACAAATTCTTAGTTTTGTGTGTAAATATCATAACTAGAGATATTGATCACCTCTCTCCTTTGATAATCTTACATTCCATTTCGGAGAAAGTATTATTTTTTTTGCAGGTTCCAGGAGGAAGGACAAATGACTACAAGAGAATGGTGTCTCTCTAAGAGACCAATTTGTTTCATAAGAGGATGATCAACAACAAAGAGGAAATACACTGATGCAAAATCAAATCCAAACACATGAAAAAGTTTCAGATACTACTATCTCCATCACATCCATACCTCATAATAAACCATTCACCTCATTTCACTTCATATTTTCCATTTACATTCACATACACTTTCCATCTTTTTTTTTTCCATTCATAACCCGCAAATAAAAGCAAGAGGCTCATTCACATGCTTATTTCCCATTGCCATTTCTACTCTCCATTGTCATCTCCCATTTTCATCTTCCCTTTCCTGTCATTTTCATTATGCAAATAAGCCTTGCTTCAATGCAAATTATTGAGTCCATAGTCCTTTGAGTCTAAGTTCTTTGTAAAGACACTTTGAGGATTACATGCCTTAAGGGAAAGTTCTCATGCTGACAAATAATGGGAATACATTAATATCCCTTGTTCATCATATCTTCTAGGTGACTCGACATCGGCAAAACTATTCGTACCTAGCAAGATGTATTTGGGCATCTTGACTCTCATTGTCATCAATGGTGAGAGTTCTCCTGTTGACCAGTGGCATCCATTAATGGCCACTAAGTCAACAATTTCCTGCTATGTTCGACATCAGAACATCTTTTCACATAGTAGGAATTGTGCCAATGAGTTTTGAAGACATGAAGACTATTATTTTCAGCATTTTGAAGCAGATTCAACAAGTTTTAGTAGAGCAATAAAAATTCATCTTAACTCTTTATCCATGACACTTCTTGTTCAACCACTTGAAGAAGAATATGAATAGAATTTTGCAACCACCACACATATAACTCATCCATTCCAAAGGGTAAGTTAAGGTACGTAATTTTCTAACTTTTGACCATAGAATTCCATAAAAAGCTAAAAAGATAATTGTTGGAAAAACATTTCTCTTCCTCATTTCATAAAATTGCAAATACCATCAGTTTGGGGGGGAAATACATTCATTTTCATATTTTTCCATGTCCATTCTGGAGCCCACACACTTCCACATATATTGACTGTTACATTGTTATTATGAGCATACAATGGCTTTTCAAAAAGTGCTTAAAGGATAAATTGGATATAAACAAAATTATGGTTGTCACACAAGAACCAACCATCATGCAATCCAATAAAGATATACTTTGCAACAATAATCAAAATATCATTATGCAAAGTTCAAAGATCAAAATAGAATGCAACAGCAAAAAAATGGTTGTAACACAAGAAACAACCATGTTGCAATTAAAGTAAAACACTTTGCAAAAATATGAAGTTATCAAATGATATCATGCGAAGTTAAGCCAAAGCTCAAGGATCAAAAAAATTAATGTAATATATATTGCATGAGGACATGCAATAGCTTCAGTTGGGGGGTATGTTGGGTCTTGAAAATGTCATTCATTTCCATTACACTTTCACTTTTATGTCCATTATATCACCTTCATTTCAATACTATGTCACTACATTCATCCCACTTTCATTATCATTGGGCCACATATATGTTTTCCCAAACTTTATTAATTCTTAGTCTTTTTAAGTGAATTTGTGGTTAAAAATTAGAAAATAATGTGCATATGCTTATACCTAACAAGTTGGTTGAGATTTTTGATGTGTGTATGTCAAAAGGAGGCTTCTAAAAGACCTTTATGTGGCACTCTAAGGCCAAATTCGAATTTGAGTCGAAAGAATCATGGGATCATGAGGATATGTGTCACATCTCCTAATTGTATTGAAACTCTAAGAAGACATATGTCTTATCAGTTCCTATTTTGATTAGGACTTTAGAGGTAGAAGGAAAGATTCATGGACTCTCATTAATGAGATAGCTTCTCATCTTTTTGTATAAATAGGAGATCCCTCTCCTTCATTTGTTAGCTTAGCTTGGCTTTTAAGTTCTTTAGCTTGGAGTTTGTAGTTCTTCCTTGATGGCTTTGGAAAGTTTTGGAGAGCTTTGTTGTACTTTGTAATTTTGAAAAATTTGAATAAAGCTTTGATGTTCTCAACATGGAAGGAGATGTGAAGTAGATGTCATGGAGCATATTAGAAGGTAAGGTAGAGTAGATTTTGCTTTGTAATTTTGCTTTGATTTCATTCAATTATGTCATTTTATTGCTTTCAAGTTTGATATTTTAGATTTTCCATTCATGTAATTTTAATTCATGCAAGTGTGTTCAACCGGTTGATTGTAGATTAATTTTTCTTTACATGTTCTTGTATTTGCTTATTAGTTTTTGCTCGAACTTTTTAATATAGTTTTTGCATCAAGTAGTGATATGGGATTTTCTTCTCTATTGAACTTTAGCTTTTAAATTTCAGTTGTTATGCTTTGATTTTAGTGAGATTTGTTTGCTACTATTAGCTAGTTTAGATATCAAGTTCTTCATATTATTTAACATTATCTCCGGTGCCATGGCTTAACTCAAGAAGTTAATTAGCGAGCTATCGGATTATAAGTGAAGTAATTTGATTTTTCTTTCATTAATTTTCAAGTAGGTAATTTAGATATCAATTCTTCATGTTATTTGACGTTATCTCCAGTGCCATAGCTTAACCCAAGAAGTTAATTGGCGAGCTATCGGATTATAAGTGAAGTAATTTGATTTTGCTTTCATTAATCTGCAAGTAGGTAATTTAGATATCAATTCTTCATGTTATTTGACGTTATATCCAGTGCCATGGCTTAACCTGAGAAGTTAATTGGCAAGCTATCGGATTATAAGTGAAGTAATTTGATTTTGCTTTCATTAGTCTGCAATTTTTGGTTTTGAGTGCAGTAGTTTAGATTTTATTTTTGTAATTAGATGGACAGCAGAGAGAGTAACCTCATTTTCAGTACTTCATCTTTAGCTTGATTTATGTAGTTGCATGTTTACACTTTTGTTCAAGTTCTGATTTTATAAATAGCAAGTTTTGAGATCTTTGAAGTGCTAAGTTTGGAAATTGTCATAAGAAGTATTAACCTTGTCTTCAACTATACATCCACACTCAATCTTTAAAAGCATTCTTAAAACTTTAAACTAGTATTTCCATTGCATTATAATACTTTAGGAGACCAACAAAAACAAAACCCCAAAACAACATAAACTATAAAACAACGAAGTAAGAAAAAGTGTTAACTAAGCACATATGGTGCACCACACTTCATCAGTTTACGATACCCGGATTGATAATTTATGTAGAGAAATTTAAGACGTTAAATTGACTAGACAAAATATCCGTCTCTTTCCTTCACTTTAGTTTTCTCTCTTTCTTGTATATTTTTAGCTTCAAGTCTGGACCTTCTTTCAATATTTTTGATCTACAACAAGATCATTCTACAATTTCAGCCTTGTTGCTGCAATAAAAACCCTAGATGTTTCACATGTGTGAGAGAAATATAGGCACAAAAATGAATTTTTGGTTTCTACTTGAGATGTTCTCTTCTTCTAGACCTTTGCTCTTGCTTCCTTTTTGTTCCCAACTTTAAATCAAACTTCTTTCTTGTGTAGATCAAATTGGTGACAAATGAGGTCGAAGCTACTTGTATTTAGAGGCTTTCCATGACGTTGAATACTTCATTGTAGGCATATGTATTTTTGGTAGGGATGAATTATGCTTAGAGGATCATAAGGACTTTCTAGACTCAAAATAATATCTTTGTCATGTTACATCTTTCCCAAAAGGGTCTTGTACAATTCACAAGAACTTTCTTGAGTCAAGAAAAATATTATTTTGACATGAAGAAATGTAGGTACATGAAATGCATGCTTGACCTAGATGACCAATAAAATGAAGCATGAAACCCATGCTTGAAAATAATAATTTTCTTTCCTCCTTTTCTTGTAACATAAGATATACATATCGACATAGGTATAATGACAGTTATGAAGATTAAAACTAGTTACATTTTCCAACAATCCCTCTTAACTAGGGAGGTATTCATAATTGTACAACCGGTACAAGGTTAATCTCAAACTGAAGAGTGCTAATAAGAAGATTCGGATTGGAAAGCCATATTTAAGCATCAACATTATGACCAACGTTATCAACATAGTAAGGGCTTACCTTGTAATCTCTTCTTAAATTAAAGAAAATTGTTGTGATGCTTTATGTGAGATACCATACTACCTCTTCAAGGTACATACCCCATTTGGATGTTCATTAGGTGTGTCCTTTTAGGACTCTTCTTACCTTAGATTCCCAATCCTCAAATAATATTGGTCCTCCTTGACCACTCTTATCTTGGATACCTCTCAAATCCTAAAAGAGTGTCAATCTACTTCCTATATTTAATGTTCTATCCTCAATGTAATCTCATATGTGTATCCAATCCTCCATTCTCCCTATCATGGCCTTCACTTCTATGTACGGATATTAGTCCTGGCCTAGTGCATGACACATCATAGAAGAGAATACAATGTCCATCATCATTCCCTCTAAACTAGGGAGGATATCCTCATTCCCACTTAATTAGGGAATATATCCTTGCTATTTTCAATTATTCAAGGAGAATTCCTAGTCCCTCTAAATCATAGAGGAGATTCTTTCACTTCCTTTCAATAGGGAAGTCATAATCACAATCTCTTTAGCTTGTCTTCATAAATGTATCAGCTACCCATTTTTCATGGAGATAAATTCATGGCTCCTTCTTTCCTTTGTATCTCATCATATTGAGCTTTTTCATCCTAGAAGTTGTTGATCCATCTTATTCCTTAAACCTTGTGACAAGGTTCAAGCCATCAACATTTCATATCACTTTCCTGTAGTCATAATTAATGAATGCATTGTATTCAACCTTCCAAAATAGAGTTAACCACAGCTTCCTCTAAACATGAAGTTGATCTTCATTGAACATCAGGTTATCATATTATACTTCTACCTTTGAATCCAAATATGTAAACATCTTGAATACATAATTATTCAACGATTGTAAAAAATATTCACTCAATCCATATGTTCTTTGAATCGATCTCAACACCAATATTTGAACTTGCCTCAACTATCATTCTATATTTATGCAATATCCTTTTAGGTAGCAAAACAATATGTTAACCATATAAGCAATACTATTAATATCGTAATTACCTCATTATGATGGCCTCTTTGGATTCAAATTTATTCTAAGATCAACATCCCTTAGCATGAACCATCTCCATATTGTGTAAGAATATTTCTCCATGTATTAATCTTAGCCAACATGCCCATGGATCGAACTTGATTACCATGCAACAATATCTTCATTGGAATTGTCATTGTTAACTCCCCTTCTTTCTTCCAAAGAGTATACTTGATGTTGATCAATATTGTTATATTTATGCCATGCAATCTTGTGTGAGAGTCCTGATCTCTAGCCATTCCAAAGCATGTAAAATTTCTTCTTTCAAGTATCATGTAGCCATATGGAAGACTTACCAAGCACATTCTCATAACCAACTCTTCTTGCATGATTCTTGTAGATATGAACCTTACTCCATAGAAGAGTTACTTAAGATATGCATACCTTTACTTCCAGACAACCATCTAGCCATTCTCTCTTGAACGAGCTTGCTTCTTATACCTGTTGAAGATAGGTTTCTTTTTCCCAACAGTAGTAAGACTTTCATTATGCCCTTCACACTGTAACTCAACTATTTACATTACTTTATCCTTCAAGAGTATTGTTTCCATACTAGATGGAATATAAACCAAAAATAATTCTTTTGTTAAGAACCTCCCTAAATAATGGTTCTTATTGGATCGCGATGGTCCCTATTTGAAAAATGATAACCTCTAACAATACGTTAGAAAATTTTTGGATGAATTATAATATGCAATATGGTCCAATATTCTCATTATTTGATAACTAGAGGACTTTTAGAAGAAACTTGATTATGTAGACTCTAATTCATATACTATCATATGCTTCTATCTATGATGTCATGCTTTTACAAAAATCATTACTCTCTAGAGAATGCAATAATGCATGTTATTCTACTTTCTACTTAAAAGAAAGAAAAATTTCATAAAGAACCTGGTAGGGATAGAGCTTCCTTCAATAGTAAGTATCCATGGGATCTTCTCCTTAGGTTCTCCCTTTTATTTAGCTATGTGAGCTTCAATTCTTTTCTTTCTTTTGTACTTCATCTTGTTTAGAAAATCCCTCTTAAATTTTCCATACTCATTGCATCCAAATAATTGAACCTTGGAATTTCTAAACTTAACTTTCATCATCTTACTTATTTCTTGCAATAAAGGCTTGAGATATTTCATTTGATTCAGTGTCATCCTTTGCCCTGATCCTATGTTAATCCAAGATACATTGAGCCCATAACTCATCAAAAGGATTAGTATCCTTCTTTGAGTAAAAACTAGTTGCAAAGTTGCTCCAATAAGGTGGCAAAGAATTTAATACACATGGTCATTTTAAATTCGAAAACAATTTCCCCAAGCCCTTGCAACTAATCCCTTATTTTTGAGATCTTCATGAGATAAGTGGAAATTTCTTCATACTTCGGCTTCCATATTATATATAGTTGATTTCTCAAGGAAATATTTTGACCTAATGTACTTATAGAGTACAACTTGAACAACTTCTCATACATATCCTTGGATGTCTTCAAATTAACAATAAATGGAACAAGATGATATTTAATGGATTCAACAATGATACTTTGCACCCTCACTTCTCCCTTCTTGTATTTTTCTAACTCTTGAGTCTTCTCTTTGTCTGGTACAACTACTTCACTAAGGACATATTCCATGACTTCATTTTCTGTGAGTGTCAAGTCAACCCTCTTCTTCCATGCTAGGAAGTTTGCTAATCCAATGAGATTTTTTCTTTCCTTGCAAAATGTAGCCATATGATATGTAGATTGAGACATAGAAGACAATATGACACTTGTCAACCAAGAATCCTCCTTCTTGATGATGTCTTCAGCTATCATGATGTTTTCAAGATATTTAAGGAGACTTCAAAAATTCCCTAGAATGATAAATTCAAGGATGCATTAAATAATGTCTTCAAATAGTTTCAAAGAGTGGATGATGATATCAAGATTCTTTTATGCTTCCTCTTCTAGATGATGGAGTGTACTAGAGAGCCTTCAACAAGAGCTTATCTTTCTTCCTTTAATGAGAGCTTGATACTTCTTGAGATGATGAAATCCTTTATGTAAAGACCTTCCTTCTAGGTCAATAGGTTTTCTTTTTCTTTCCATGTGTCCTTTTGGAAATGATTCCCCTTAACAATCAATTCCTTATTTTGTGAACAAGATGATCTTTCAGATGCTTTTTATTTTTTCACCTTAGCTCTAATACCATGCTGGATAACATAGTATGGGAACTATTAATCCAAATTCTCCTTAACCTTAATAATTTACTGTGAACGAAATGAAGATTGAAAAATTGAAACCCTAATGGCGAGGCTTCCATGAACTAAACGACACCACGTCCCCAAAAAACCTGCAGACTTCTAAAAAGCTGCATACCTAGGAGGCCGAGAACCAAATCAGAGTGACAGAGGATGAAAGGCAAGGAGAGATCCCCTCCTATCGAGACACGATGACAAGGGAATCATAACAGAACACAAGTAACCATAAACAAGCAGGAGATACAAATAAAATGTCAAGACTTGTCCTCAGAGCGAGATGGTAGGTAGGCAGCAGAGGTAAATGTTTACCATGATCGACGAAGAAACTAATATTTATCATACTGATTAACAAACTGGAGTGATACATAAGCTACATGAAAGACCATGTGCTAATATGTAAGTTCATCGGAGTATGGCCGACAGAAAAGGACCTCACCAAATGGATTAAGCAAAAATGGTAGGCTCGAGGCCATATCGAGCTCAAGCTGGGAGCTAGAGGCTTCTTCATAATAATATTCTTGAACCTGCAAGACAAAGAAAAAGTATTTGAAAATGGTCCTTACTTTCATTATAATGTTGGATTGTTTATGAGATACTGGGAAGAATGCTATGACCCAGACAAGGAAAAATTTCTGGTAGCCCTAGTGTGGGCCAGGTTTTTTCGCCTCCCAATGGACTTCTAGGACCCAGAGATATTGGAGGGCATAGGAAATATGATAGGAAGATTTTTCAAAATAGCAGAAACGACAAAAAAAGGAAGATATACTTCATATGCGAGAATATGTGTATACATAAACATAGCTGAAACCATCCCAGACACAGTGGAACTAGAGTACCATGAAGAGGTATGGAAACAAACCCTAGACTATGAACACATCCCATTCAGATGTAGAAGATTTCATGAGTATGGCCACCTATTTAAGGAGTGCCCACTGAATATAAAAGAGGGAGAAAACATGAACAAATAATAGAGGAAAAATCAAGAAGATAAGGAAGGGTTTCAAGAAGTGAAAAGTAAGAGAAGACAAGTAAGAGATAACACCAGCAGGGGGAAAAAAGAAAAGCAAGCTCAACCGAGTAGAAAAATTAGCTTTGATGTGTTACAAGGAGAAGAAGAAGAATACAATGAGGTCCAAACAATGGACTATCAGGGGAGAAAAGGAAAGGAAAGCAGCTCGAGTCAAGGCAAGCTAAAACCCAAGAGGAAAGCCCAAAGCGAGCCGACAGAGAAGAAGGAGAAAGGAGACATAGAGAAGATGGATAACACTACAATGGAAATAGATACAAGTAGGGGAGAAGAACTAAGCATGGAAGAAGAGGTGTTGAGGAAACCGTTGAATGAAAGGAGACACCTAGATGAGAGATTCATTCCAGAAGACCAAAAAAGGCTATACAGAGAAACATTCCAGTAGTATCAAGCTAAACACGAGCAAGGGCATGTGGAGATGGAAGAACAACTGGGGATGCACCAGGACAACTCCCAAGGTTATTCAAATAAAATGAAAGGTGGAAAGAAAAGAGGTCAAAGAAACTTACAAGAATCTATACAGATTATGCGAGAAATGTTGGTGAATACAGGGAGGGTGGTACCGCTATTGGTGGTATTCCAACAAATAAAAAAAGTAACCCAATGATAATTACATCCTGCAATATAAGAGGCCTCAACAACAGAGGCAAGCAGATACACTTAACTGAGATACTAAGAAAAGAAAAACCTCAACTTATGCTGCTACAAGAAACAAAAATTATAAGAGGGAGAATGGAGGACATACTAAGCAAAATAAAACCAAGGCATGAATGAATGACCATAGATGCAAAAGGTAGTGCGAGAGGTATAGCAATACTGTGGAACCCAACAGAGTTCATAGTGGACTATTGGGTGGGTATGAAAAGAATCCTCACGAGGCGGTTCCATATAATTGGAAACAGGGAATGGTTCTTATTCTCTACAGTATATGACCCTCATATTCCAGTGGAAAAAAGAAATTTCCTCCAACAAATACAGAAGCTTGGTAAGCTCCACAATGAAAAACTTTGGCTAATAGCAGGGGACTTCAATTTGACAACATTAATAGAGGAGAAAAGAGGAGGATTGCAAAGAGAAGAGTCGGAAATGGAGAAATTCAGAGATCTTCATGAAGAACTAAAATTGGTAGATATCCTAACTATAAATGGAAAATATACGTGGAAAAATAGAAGGGGAGGGAGAAGACAGATAGCCTCTCGGTTGGATAGATTCTTGGCAACGCAACACTTCATTAGCAAAGACATATTCTATGAAGCATCAATTCTTCCGTGTCTAGGGTCGGACCACTGGCCTATTAAAATAGAAGTAGAAATGAATCAAGGAAACCAAAACAAACCTTTTAGGTTTGAGGCATTTTGGCTAAGAGAACTGACCCTAATAGAAAAATGAAGGAATGGTGGAGTGGGAATGAGAATGATATAGTAGGGAGAAACCAAATGCATACCTTTCAACTTAGACTAAAAGATCTAAAAGGTAAAATAAATAAATAGAACAAGGAAGAATTCGGTAACATACAGAAGGAATAGGAGATAATCCAAACAAAGATGAAGAAAGTACAACAACAAATAATCAATGAAGGTAGAAGTGAAGGGCTTGCAAAAGAGGAAGGGTTGTTGATCAACAAACTAGAAGAAAGAAGACAACAAGAAGAAATCATATGGAAAAAGAAATCAAGAATCTAATGGTTAAAGGAAGGAGAAAGAAACACAAGGTTCTTCCACATAGAAATGATACAACACAGGCAGTAGAACATAATCTTGTCCTTAAGGGATCAGCAAGGCAATCGGCTCACCCAAAAGGAAGAAATGGAGGATCTGTTAGTAAAACAATTCAAAGGGCCTGATAGAACCAAACATCAGAAGGGAGGATAATATTAATAAAATCACACAGCACATCCCCAATCTGGTGAGCAGAGACTAGAACATGGCTCTATTAAGAGAAATATCTAAAGCAGAGGTGGAAGAGGTAATTAGGAATATGGCAAGAAACAAAGCACTAGGGCCAGATGCATTCACTGTCGAATTCTTCCAAGTGACTTGGTCTTTCCTAGGTAAAGACATAGTGAAATTAGTGGAGGAGTCCAAGTGTACCAAAAGAATGCACTGACCTTGAATTCCACATTTCTGGCCCTCATCTCGAAGATAAAGCACTCGGAAGAACTGAAAGGTTTCAAACCAATAACACTCTGTAATGTCATATACAAAATCTTGACTACAATTATGGTTAAATATTTAAAACCCATATTACCTAGGTTGATATCTCAAGAACAAATAGGGTTTGTCAAAGGCAAACAAATAACAGATGGCATAGTGGTGGCACAGGAGCAATTCACTCATTAAAAAGATACAAAGCCAAAGGAATGCTGGTTAAATTAGATTTGGTTAAAGCCTATGATCGACTGAACTGGGAGTATCTATAATGAATACTGAAGGAATTTGGGTTTGATGAAATATGGATAAGCTAGACAATGTCAATGGTAACCACCCCATTTCTGTCAATTATGCTCAACGGATCCCCCACAAAGGCATTTAACGCAACCAAAGGGCTCAGGCAAGGTGACCCACTTTCTCCCTTCTTGTTTATCTTGGCAACAGAAGGCCTTGGAAGATATATAATGCGAAAGTCTGAGTGAACAATATACTGGCCTCAGACTATAGGGGAATGACCATCCATTAACCCACCAACAATTTGTAGACAACGTAATGATGTATGGACAAGAATCGCTCAAGGAAGCCAGGAAAATTATGGAAATCCTCACAGACTTAACTAGTGCCTCAGGGACGGAGATAAGCAAAGATAAGTCTGATATCTTCTTCTTGAATACTTCAGCATCATCACAAGCCTTCCTAACATGAATTATGGTATTCAGAATAGGAAATTCCCCTACAAAATACTTAGGCATTCAACTAAATGATCAGCAGAGCAGAGTGGCTAATTGGAAACCCCTGTTGGGAAAAATCCAAAGAAAGATGTAGAACTGGACATTCAGAATTTGAACATGCCAATTCGTGTAATACTACTAAGGTCATTATTACAATCTATTCTGATATACCAACTAACCAGTCAAGCGACTCCCAAAAGGGTATGCCAAAAAATGATAGACATTTTCAAAACGTTTTTATGGCAAGGACCCAGAACGGAAAAAAATTGGGTGCTTTTATCATGGAGCTGACTTAGCAAACCCCTAAAATAAGTAGGCCTTGGACTCCGAGAGCCATACATACTGAATCAGGTAATGGGAGCAAATTTGTGGTGGAGATGGATACAGGGAGGGGTTGACCTTTAGAAACAACTATGGGAAAGGAAGTATGACATGCCCAGGTCTCTTGATGGAAAGTTGATAATCCATAATGACAAGAAAGGTTCAGTAATATGGAACCTAGCCATAGACAACAGGGATCTGATCAACAATCACAACTTCTAGGAAATCAGAGGAGGTGACAAATCTAATTCCTGGGAAGAAGCATGGCAACAGAGATAAAAATTAAACAACAAGACTTAGCTAGAAGAAATCCACCAATACGCTAATCTCCAAGGGGGAAAAACAATGCAAAACTTCTGGTACATAGACTTGGGAGAATACTGGAGAAAGTGGAAACGAAAATGGGATTGGCCAAAAGCACTAGAAATACCCCGGTGGAATCTATACGGAAAGGAAATGGAAACTAGGAAAATAGCAAAAAAAGAAGGACCAGACATTCTAAGATGGGGCTATAGGATCAAAGGAACGTTTACAATTAATGAAGGTTATCAACTACAAGAAGAACACCTCAGGCATCAAGAAACAAGTACCTGGGAAAGCATATGGAAGGAAAAGACATGGCTGAAGTTCGCTTTCTTCATTTGGATCCTGCGTCATGGCTATGCACTAACATGGGATCAATTGTAAAGAAAGGGATGCAAGGTCCCTTGATATGCGTCTTATGCCTAGAATAGGTAGAGACACTGGAGCACCTGACCAATGCTTGTAAATATAGTGATAACTTGTGGAAACAACACCATCAACTCTTTGGAATCAGTGGTAGGAATCCAAATAACATGTAGACAACAATATATAACTGGCAAAAAAGTCGTACCATAATATAGTCCTGAACAGAGCTTGGAGACTCTCCCTAGGATTTGTCCTGTGGACAATATGGAAAGAACGAAACAACCTGATCTTCAAAGAAGAAAGAAGAGAAAAAGTAGAAAAATGGAACTAGATAACCTAGAATATACGAGAGACTATACTGGCACAGAAATGGTACGAGGAGGATTGGAAAACTAATCCATAGGAAGAAAAGGTAATGACATGTCTAAACCTGAAACCCAGTATGTTGAACGCATCTTCGTGGAAGCAAACCAATTCAAATGGCTTTCGAAGGAGTTCATCAAACTATATTTCGATGGGGCTGCGAAAGGGAACCTTGGAGAGGCGAGGACAAGAGGATTATTTAGAGATGACAGGGGGAAGACACTTAGATTCTACACTATGGAATGTGGCAACACGACTAATAATGAGCAGAGCTTCATGCTCCTAAAAGAGGATTGGAAATTGCGATAAGAGAGTGATTTCAAAAACTACAGGTAGAAGGAGACTCAAAAATGACGATTGAAATGGTGAAGAAGCTACAACAAGGAACATAGGGGAGAAGATCAGCCAAAGCTGGAGAACTGCATGGTTGGTCCAAGAGATCAGTAAGATAATTAGGCAGATAGGCTACATCATCCCTACACATGTTTGAAGGATGGGCAATGTGGCAGCAGATAATCTGGAAAATTGGGGATGCGGCCAGGTAGGCAGAACTTTAGATATAAAAGTGGAAGAGCTAACATAGATAGAGGAAATGGAGAACTTAGTAAAGATCCTAGATAAAGACAAGGAAGAAGAGGAGAACCCCTGATTAGGGTGTAGCAACGTGGAGGATGTGGGTTAGCGGAGATGGTGCCGAGAAGTGGCAGGCATTTTCCACACGAGTGCAAGCACAGGAATAAGTTTGGGAAGTGGAGGGAGAGGACAGGGGGAAGGGTAGGTGGACAGACAGGGCAGGGAAGGAGTAGACCCCGAGAGTAGGTCGGTGGAGCCGGGAAAGGAAGACAGTGAGGATGGCAAGGGGGCCAGTGGGAGTGTGGGTAGGAAGACGCTAGCAAGTGGCGGGATGATGGAAGAGGATGCACGGCAAGAGCAACTAGGAGCAAGTGAGAGTTAATGAGAGCTAGTGTGAGAAAGGAAGGAGGGTCATCATCCCAAGGTCACAGCATAGGGAACAAAGCAGTGAGCAAATACGATAGACATGTGGTAGAGAAGTGCAAGGACAGAATGGGAAGGGGAATAAAACATAAAGGAAAAGGGACAGTAGGTAGTTGCATCTAGAGGGTGAGAACGAGAGCAGGAGAGAAGAAAGGTGGCTGAGGAACAATGACACAACCCGGGGATAGCAGCGGAGCCAACTTTGATAGTCGGTATGTTGTTCTATTGGCCCTAAACCTCTTAAGAATTAGGATTCCTTTCTTTACTAGACTAGGGAAAGTGCCCATGATAAGTAGGCATTCTGTTAGAGATGATTCCAGGAACTCCTGGGACCTTGGCTGGGTGAAGAATATATATTTCTTAAGGATAGATGATAGAATTAAAACCCTGCACAGAAGAAGGCGTCCAAAGAGAAAGGAGCAAGTAGAGGAAAGATGAGAAACCCTGGTAAGGATGCTAGGCTGGGAGAGCTCGCTCTGGCCAGGTGGTGCTTGAGACTAGGAGAGGATGGTACAAGTACCAGGAGTGGAGAGGATTCCACCATGGTAACCTCAAGAAATGAAATTCGAGAAACTATGGCCCTTACGATTCCTGCTAGGAACTCCTTGGGTAAAACAGAGAGCAAAAACGAAGAGTTACATAGACTAAAGAGGATAGAGAAAAGAAGAAAAGGAAGGAATTTACCTAGTGCTACGAAGAATAGGGCCAAGTCCTGCTGTTTAGACCCCTGGATAGGCTCTCCATGGCCAAGCTTCCCAGTGAAGTACATAATAGTAATTCAAATTACCCTGGTGGCGGAACTGTGTGGATGCCTCTATCGAGCTATCTGAGCGACGGATGACAAAGCGAGACTAACCCGAGGGTAAAAGAAGAGAGGGTTAGTAGAACCCAAAACCATGAGATGGTGGGGGGAAGCTAAAAGGAACCTCAAAAAATCTCAGGCCATCTAGCCTTAAGCGAGATACCAAACATGGCTGAGTTAAGTGGATATTTTTTTGGGTGTTAGTCCAATAGTAAACTAATACTTTTTATGGTTATGTGATAGGTCTCACCACAAATTACATCTAATACAGAGTGGAGGTTAGCAAAAGGAAAGAAGCAAATAGTAACAATGACGAAGACAACATGGCAAGAGATGGAAAACATGCGACCAGGAAGGGCAAGAGAGACACAGGAAAAAAGATTGTTGAGGGGGTGAGAGGCCCCATCAGAGAGAAAAGTAAGAGAGGGAGAAAGACAGGACAAGAACAAATGAAAACTGTTAGGCCCCTATACTAGTGTATCCCCTTATTTTTGTTAGTACAACCCACTTATTATATTGATGTACCCATGTAGAGCCCACTATTGTTATTATTGTGCCCTTACATTATTATTGTTATGTCGGCTTTGATTATGGTATGACCCCTTAGACTCCTATATATAGAAAGGAGGTCTTTTCATTTGTATCATCGAATAATTGTTCATTTGTGTAATGTAAAGGAGGTTTCCCCCTCAAAGAGGCTAAATTCTAGGGCATTGATCTCTCTTTTCTATCTTTTTGTGAGCTGGTTTCATAACATTTGGTATCAGAGCTTTGGATTCTAGGGTTTCACTGCTCCAAACAGGTCATCGTGGCATTTTCACTATAACGTTTTTTCTACTACATCTCAGAAGCTAAAAAAAAGAACCCATTTGAGAAGACGTCGTGCTAAATCTCAAGATGGAATTTCAGAGCTTTTCGCGCTATATTTTCGAAGGTATGATCTGAGGAAGTTGGTATTTTTGCAGAGTCCTTAATTACATTCCAAACAGGTGACCTAGGGAAAATTGTCATAACTTTCTCTGTGAGCATCGGATTGAAATTCTGTAAGAAGGTACAGAAAGAGGACAGACTGTAGTTTCTTGTACATATTTTTTAGTGCCATAGGTTGAAAAAGTGACACGTGGCACTTCATACAAGTTCGCTGTTCTGGAAAGGTCTATAATCAGGTCATCTTGGGAGATTATGCATAACTCTTTCTTGGAGAATCCAAATTGGATCAAACTGGTGGCATTGGAAAGAGGACATAGAGGGCTACTTCAGGTCGCAATTTAAGAACTTAAAGATCTGGAAGTACAGATTATAGTCGTTTCAAGATCGAGCTCCTAAAATCAAGAAAAAGCAAGATGAGGAAGTTTGATGGCAAGGATCCGGTAAATTGGATACTTCAAATGGAGCAATATTTTGATCTACATGGTGTACCACTGTTACAAAAGCTATCTATTGCATCTTCATATCTAGAACCAAATCAATTTTTATGGTATGAAGGTATTTGTTCTCGTAAACAACTTGTTACGTGGTCAATTTTCATGCAGAAAATGATAGCACATTATTAGGATACAAAGAGCAACACCTTCTTTAGAGAAACTCCACAACAATTAGATAGAGTAAAAGGGCTTTGTGACATAGTGGAAAGCAAAAGGATAGAAACTAAGAAGCATACCTCTCACAACTATAAAGATGGAAGTGTTGTTTCTCCTAGCCTTCCACAACCTACAAGGGTTACACCACAACAATTGGAAGGAAAAAGATAAAAAGGGCTTTGTTACAATTGTGATAGCAAATGCACTAAAGGTCATAAGTGTACTGAGAAGAAATTATTTTGCATAGAATATGAAGAGGAGGAAGAAAAGGATCAAGAAACATTAAAAGAAGAGGATATACGCTAGGACCCCACCCCAGAGAAAGAAGAAATGAATCAGACCATATCTTGTAAAGCATTGGCAAAAATTACCACTCCTCAAACTCTCAAGATAGAAGGACATATCAAGAAGAAAAAGGTGCAAGAAGTGAAAGATCACATCGAGAAAGAAGAAATGAATCCAACCATATCTTGTAATTCATTGCTTGAAATTACCACTCCTCAAACTATCAATATAGAAGGACATATCAAGAAGAAAAATGCCCAAGAAGTGAAAGATCACATCGAGCATCAAGAAATGAATCTGACCATATCTTGTAAAGGATTGGAAGAAATTACCAGTCCTCAAACTCTAGAGATATAAGGACATATCAAGAAGACAAGGGTTCAAGCAGTGAAAGATCACATCGAGCATCAACAACAAGTTCTCCAAATTTTGAAGGATAACGCCACTTTTGTGAAAAATCAAACGAAACAACAGGTAGATCAACATCATGGTGAAAAATGTTTTGATGTGGGTGATTGGGTATTTTTACTGCTACATCTCAAGCAAGCTATTTATGAGAAGGAAATGTTGGAAATACTACATGCACTTAAAAAATTGCGACCTTACCGAATGGGAAGACTCTTCAAGGTAAAATGAATCATGATAGTCTTAAATACCTTTTAGAACAACTATTATCTTTAGAAGAACAGAAAAAATGTGTCACAAATATGTTGGGTTATGACTTTGACATCATCTATAGAAAATGGAAGCAAAAATTTTTTGCAAATGCACTCTCAAGAAAGGATGAGGATGTGGAAGCATTATTTTGTGCTAATTCTATTATCCAACCAGATTGGATAAATGAAGCAAGGGATGAATGGAAGAAGGATGAAGAAGTACGACCACTTATTCAAAAGTTGCAAAAGATCCCAATTCAAGCAATATTTCCAAAAATTGAAGAGGAATGAAAAATCATATTGGAACATGGAGCAGTCATAGAAACAAGAACCCAACAGCTACGAAATTGATCAATTTCAGAGTATCTCATCAAGTGGAAGAACTTACCCGCTGAAGATTCCACATGGGAGGACAATAATTTTATACAGAAGCATCAAGAACTACTCAAGCGTTGAGGACAACACTTTTTGAAGGAGAGGAGCATGTTAGGCTCCTATACTACTAGTGTAACCCCTTATTGTTATTAGTACAACCCACTTATTATATTGATGTACCCATGTAGAGCCCACTATTGTAATTATTCTGCCCTTACATTATTATTGTTATGTCGGCTTTGATTATGGTATGACCCCTTAGACTCCTATATATTTAAAGGAGGTCTTTTCATTTGTATCATCGAAGAATTGTTCATTTGTGTAATGTAAAGGAGGTTACCCCCTCGAAGAGGCTGAATTATAAGGCATTGATCTCTCTTTTCTATCTTTTTGTGAGCTGGTTTCATAACAAAAACCCTCATCGATGCATACATGGTAGGGAACTCACTGGAGGTCAGAGCCCAAATAAATGGGTGGGAGCGAGAACTAAATGACAACATAAGGAACCAAGACATTCCCATGGAAGAATTGGAGGACATGGTTCATGACCTAGGGAACTCTCGTAGATGGCACACACTCTTCAGACAAAGGATCCAACAATAATGGGTCATGAAGAATGTGGTGGCCTGGGCTATGACCCTCAATAGAGAATAGGCAACAAGCAGAGGTTCAGAGGCAAAGGAGGACATGAAGGAGAAGGATCCAATCAAAGCAGAGCTCCTCAGGGAGATAGTGACAGTCCAGATCCAAACTTATCAAAACAACTTAGCACTGGGGAGAATTGCACAAACACTGCAAGACCTGAAGAGGAGCGAGATGTTGGGTTCCACCGCCAAAGTTCCAGCCCTAGTAATATCCTCAAAGAAGGAGTGAATCAGAGGTCTAGCTACATTTTGTTGAAGTTTAATGACAAATAGCTTTTACTCGTTAAAATTGAATTGCAGTATAGATAGTACAGATAATGTTGTTAGGTTGATAGAGAAAGACTTATTTAAATTTTGGACAGCTTTTAATGCTGACAAGTGGCTACCTTGTTTCCTTCGGGAAGGTGAGGCCACCTGGAACAAATGGAAAATTTGATTTTGGACGAATAATATAAATAGTGAAAGTACTACCAAGTCTACAAAAAAAAAAAAAAAATCTTGTGAACTTTATTTATCTTGTTATGCTTCTTTATTAGATATTTTCATGAAACAATTATCAAGAGAAAAAATTGGTAAATACAATGGACATAAGAAGTAGGCTCCAGGCCAGGGAAAAACTCCTCCAACAGGAAAACCTAAAAAAAAGGTTTTCTCTTCTTATAGAATCTACTTCAAATGAGAAAACCAAGACCCAAAAACCTAGACCAAGTCCTCCTCCAAGGACCAAGTCACCCCTCCAAGAATCCCTTCCAATTAGATCAAAGATCAACCAATTCAACAAGGGTCAATTCTTCTTCAACCAACTTCCAACTTCAACTTCAACGCCCAACATCAAGTCTACAACTTTGACCTACATTCTTTGACCTTGTAGTAGTTGCAAAAACCCTACCACATGTGTGGGTAGAGGAGCTGAAATATAGGTCTCCTTAATTCACTTTAGCTTTCTCTCTTTCTTGTAGATTTTTAGCTTCAATTCTTGACCTTCTTGCAAAGTTTCAGACCTACAATAAGACTTGCAATTTCATCCTTGTAGCTACAACAAAAAGCCTAGATTTATCACATGTGTGAGACAAAAATATTCACAAAAATCAGTTTTTGTTTTCTTCTTGAGATGCTTATTCTTCTAAACCTTTTATCTTTCTTCTAGTTCTTATTCCTATCTTCAGATCAAACTTATTTCTATGTAGATAAAATTGCTGACAAATGAGTTCAAAGCTTCTTGTATTTATAGGCTTGCCATGAGGTTGAACACTTTTTTCTAGACTAACTTCTTGCTAATAGGGCTGACTTGTTCTTGGAGGCTCATAAGGACTTTCTAGACTCAAAATAATATATTTTCATGTCACATGTTTCCCAATAGGGTCTTATAGAATTGACAAGGACTTTCTTGACTCAAGGAAAATATTCTTTTTACATGACAAACCCTAGGAGAATGAAATGCATGCTTGACCTAGATGACCAATAAAATGAAGCATGAAACCCATGCTTGAAAATAATATTTTTCTTTCTTCCTTTTCTTGTAACATAAGATACACATATTGACATAAGTACAATGAAGACCAAAACTAGTTACATTCTCCAACAAATCCAACTTAACTCGACATGCCTCTAACCAATCCATGCCAATCAAAACATCATATGATCCTAAAGCAAATATATTCAAAGTTACTTGAATTTGATATCCATTCATAATAATTGGGAATGCTTCCACCATTTTTGTTATCTTCCTCTTTGTGCTTGTAGCGAGATGAACTAAGCATGATTTTTTATGTTTACTTCTCTAAAGAATGCATGCATCAACAACTTGAGGTGCAATACAACTAATGTTTGCTCCGAAATCAATCAATATGGAAACATGATGAAGATAAATTGTGACTTCTATTTCAACCATAGATGCTTGAGGATATACCTATTTATTACCCAAGGCTGCATGAATCTTACGCATTTCTCTTGCTACATCATTGACTATAGTAGCCTCTTGTACATGGTACATGTTTCTCTTATTTTCCTCTTGTCTATGGGGGGAATATCATAATAAGTTCTCTTCTCCATAACCCCAACATTTCAAAGACTTGTTTTTCTAATCCTTTGTCTTTCCTTCCACACCTTTTGTTAGCTTGATTTCACTTTACGTATGATAGTTCTGTTGAAGATTACTTCATTCTAGAAAAATATTATTTTAACTCTTTCCATTAGCTTTATGATGTTGAAATCTTGACTTCGTTTCCTTCACATCATCTTTGTCTTTCCTCTTCCAAGACTTTTGTTATTATCCTCCATGCTTTAACTTTTCATAACAACACTTGGCCTTTCTTAAGGTTTCATCTAGAGTCTTTGACTCATCAAACTCTATTTGGATTTGGTAATATATAGGTAATCCACTAATGAATCTTTGAATGTTCAATTTCTCATCTATGGCACATAGTGAAACAACTCGACAAATGTGTTCACATACTTTTCTAGAGTGATTTTTCCTAGCTTTAAATTGTGAAATTTTTTGACCTTTTTGATGGGCCTCCAAGTTAGACATAAATTAAGGCCCATTTAACCCTTTTTAGGCACGTAAAGGCTGTATTAAATCTCTCCTTCCACACTTAATATTTTTTTTTAGATTTAATATTTTCTTAGGAAGGTTTAGAGGTAATTACATGTTATGTGCCTAATATTATTTATTTTTGCAGAATATTGAGAGAATATGGAGTAAATCTTGAATGAGATAATATAGGGACATTATCCCTACTACATGATGGAAAAATATTGGATAATAAATGAAGTGAATATCATGAAATTATTGAAAATTTCTGGAGCTACACTAATTGAGAAAATATAAGAATGGGTTCCCTATCATTTAATGAAGATTCCTAGTGTTGGGAACCATATCTACCTTTTGAGGGATTTTGGAGGGGAAAATTGCCTCCTTTCAAGGATAATTATTCCTCATATATTTGTATAAGTACCAATTATAATTTTCCTCTAGGGGCATGTATTTCTTAATCTTCTTTTGGAGAAAACTTGTTATTTAGCAGCTCCACTTTCATTTCTATCATGGGTGTACTTAGATTGATTCAAATAATGAATTTTGGTGCCTTTTTTAGTATCTAAAGTTTAGTTTCCTCCATAGGGCTATGATTTTACTTGGGTGTGGCCATCCCAGGAGCCTCATATCCCTCTTCTAAAATTTATTTATTTCCTTTTAATGTTCTTTTCAGTTGCATCTCTTATTTCTGCATTTACTATTCATGATTATTTTGTTTTAGTTCATATTGGTTAAATGATTGAAGTATGTTGTTTTTAAGGTTATTTAAAAATTCACAAGATTTATGGATCCTTATAAAGTATTTGAAAATAATATTCATCATTGAGTTACTTGAATTGGTCTACTAGTTCACAAATCTAGAATTTTTGGAATTCCCATGTAGCAAAATAGTAGTAATTTATGATATTTTTTAGAACATGTTAATGAGATTCATTTGAGTTAATTCTACTTGTATTGGGTCATAAAAATAATAAAGTTAATAATAAAATTCATCCAATAGCATTTCCACTTAATTACTTTGGGCATTTGGTAGGTTAACTAACTCACTAATTCTTGAATTTCCAGTTTTTAGAGTAGTATTTTTATGATATTTTTTAGCACGTGTTAACATAGGTATTTTGGAGTGATTCCACTCGTAATGGAGTCCTAAGAAATCTCAATTAATAATAAAAAATTCCCATCCCCTTTTCATTTGATTTACTTGGGCATTTGACAATTTATCTCGCTCTTGTAGCAAAACAAGCCTCATGTAGCACCTCCTGTAGCACGTGTAAGCTTGGCCATATTTGATACAAAATATTGGTTTTTGTCTATTAGGCTTGAATCGTGACCCCTTGAATATGAATCCATGATTGAGTAAGACCAAAAGACCTCTTAAGCCTTTCCTCTTCTCCATTGCAACTCATCTCTACAATTTGGATTAGTGGACAGAGTCATGACTTGAGGAGCATAAAGATGATTTTCATGATTATTTTATGAAAAACCTTGTGAACTCTATTGAAAAAATATACCTTGAATGCAGTGACTGAAGAATGATTTCATTTTATTTCATACATCTTAATCTATGGTTTTCATTTCCAACATTTCTATTTCTATTTCATATATTAGGCTTGCTTTTGATGTTACATTTACACTCTACAAATAGGCTAATGTTTACATTTCTACAAATAGGATTAACAGTTACATTCATGCAAAGTAGAATAGCCTTTCCTTTCTGCAAAAGTAACTAGGATTTCTTCTCTGCAAAAGTAATTATGTTTCCTTTCTGCAAATAGAGTAACATTTCCATTTCTACAATTAGTTTAGGTTTGGATTTCATGGCATTCATTTCATTGCATCAAATCAACGAAAGAAGGACACATTACCTGTTGCACATATAGTGTTGACACCTCTTACGTTTTGCAAACCCTGGGTTGATAATTTTATTTGGTAGCCTTGGGAGTTGCAACATTCTTGTTGTAATACTATGGCTCATTACTTTTTGGTGTCGTTGCCAATGAGGTGTGAAAGTAACCATTATTTTCTTCCCTAGTTGATCCATTTCTAAAAAACCAAAAATTGCATTAGGCAAAAATGCATTGCATTGGCATTCTTATTCATTTTTTTAATTATAAAAACATGAAAAATTACTTCTCCAACACCAAAGCCCCCATTTGATCACGTGGTGCAGTAAGAACAACACCACCATCCACTTTTGCAAGTAGAAGAAGAAGAGTTGGTAGAGAAGGTAGAATAAATGGGTGGAGACGATGACAATGAAGAATATGCTTTTGGATTTCCCATTCAAAATACTGATAGAAATGTTCATATGAAGAACTTCCATTCATCGTTCCTTCCCAACTTCCATCGTATGAGGTCAAAGCATCCAGAAACCTTTCTCCTTGAATTTGAAATCCTCTGTGGATCCTATGGTTACTTACAAAACACTCAAAATTTGAGATTTTTTTTGGAAACGTTTAAGGACAAAGCTCTTATTTTTCTATGTCATTCAAGTGAACCAAGGGCATCAAAATTATATTGAGGTTTGGTTCCTGAAAATCAACAGGATGGAGCATCACTCTCTTCTTAAACAATGCTTGATATCATCAAAGTCAAAACATTTGGTCTCTAATATGCAGGTACATGTCAAATCATATGTTTCAAGCATACAAATGAGTTTATATGTCATATTGTTATGCACATGGCTCCATTGGAATTATTCCTACACTTGAAAAATATTTTATTTTTTCAGGTAGACTAGGATAGAAAAACGAAATTAAAAAAAATTGAAAAAAAATAAAAAAGAAGAAAAATAAAATATCAGGTGTAAACCTCCTTTGAGGTACTTGAGATTGGATCACTAATTGAAAACATCCTTGAGGCAGTGAGTGGGTTGGAAAGAAAAAAATAAAAATATCCTAGGTGAAAACCTCCTTTGAGGCGCCTAGGTAGACCTACTAATTGAAAACCTCATTGAGGCAACCAGTAGGCCTAAAGAAAAAAAAAAAGAGAGAGAGAAAAAAAGGAAAAAATATGAAATAAAAAAATATTTGTTTTTCCAGTTGCGTATATTTGTTTTCATGTAGGTACTCCTCCACCTCTATAAGGAAAAGAAACAGGTTAGTGCCACAAAAGGAGAAAGAAGAAAGAAATGAGCAATGAGGCAAGCAAAAAGTAAAAAACAATCAACCTTGGGCTTCTTACCTTCTTTGAAAACTACTAAAGAAGGACCAAAATCCATCACCCTAATCCATTTCCAACGTCCACCCATCATTCCCAATCCTTTCCCTTTCATTTTCCTCGTTGTCCTAAAATGCTACAGGAAGGTTTTGTTTTTCTACATGAGGCCAAAATACACAGGGCCATTTTTTTTTTTACCATATCTCAAAAACCATGCATGAATTTGATGATATATTTCATGTGGAGATGCATATAGATGATGGTAACATGATCAGAGAATTTCAACAAATTCCAATACACACTTTTGGAGAAATTGGCCTCCATTACCTACAACCATTTTTCATTTTTCTCGTGATTTGGGCAACCGTTGGCCAAGATTTTCTATGGGGAGATGCATAAGGATGATGGAATCATTATTAAAATATTTCAAGTTAATCCAATCTAACATTTGAGAGATATGGATAAAACAATTCTTCTACAAGAGTGTTCTAGAATTGCTACAGGAGGCTATTGAGCATGAGAAAGGGATGCATATTTGAATATTTTAATCTAGGAATAAGAGGAGAGGTCCATCATCGACTCATAATTCATTTTCCACACCACTTGACTTCTTCTCCACTCTCATTTTCATATTTTTCCATTAAAAGAACCCATTTTCACCCCTTCTTCCATCCCTTCCACTACAAAAAGTGTCTCTGATCCTTGTTAATAGATTACTCGTAAATTATTAGTATTTTTAAAGGTATCACCTGAAGGAAATAATGATCCTAGGAGGGTCTATGTGACTGCTATAGGAAGACACACAATCTTCTAGAAGTTTGCACATCCCCTATCAGATCGCTGCTAGAACATCAAATTTAGAATTTAGTAACCATAAGCACTTGAGGATTGCAATTTTGATCCTTTAGTAACCACATGACCTCATATCAACTCTTATAATATTATTGATCACCTAGAAAATATAAATACTTGATTCGAAAATAACTTACACAAAAGACAAAGGACCTTCATCGTCAAGTTTCATCCAGCAGAGAACATAAAATGTTTATATTATTCTTAAGAAATTGCAAAAGGAGAGGGAGAGAAAATAATGACCTCACAGAAGACACTCAGAAACAACCTCACCCATGTCCATATCATCCATGCAACCATCAAAGGATCAACACTAGGAGCTTCATAACCACCAAAGACAGCTTCAATAGTCATATTGACAGCCTCAATATCACCTACAAAAACACATCAAGGGTAAGGCTCAGGTATGCAATCCCCTAAAGCTTTCCTACATAATTATTTTAGGCTGAAAAATATTGCAAGTGTGTGAAGGAAAAGATTTTTTATATCCAAAATTAGTAGTAGAGAAACCTCAGCCTTATTTATCAGTTAGATTCACTTTTCCACCAAGACACCTACATGTGTGGGAGAGGAACAAGACATAAGTGAAGAGGAATTGAGAAAGTTGGTTGTATTCATTTAGTCATGATGGGGAACAAGGAGTGCAAAGGAGTAAGTGAGGGCCAACTTAGTTAACAAAAATCACTCTGAGTTAATTTTGCATGTAATGAAAAAAGAGAAAAAAATTAAAATTACATATAAAAAAATAATAACAAAGAAAAATAAAAAAAATAAAGGTGGACCCACCACCTCTTGGCATGAAAAAATTAGTTTGTATAGGATTTGAGTTGGGTAGTATAGGAAGGAACAAAACTACTATAGGAATAACAGAGTTGCTACAGGAAGGAACATCACTGCTATAGGAAGAACATCTTTTCTACAGAAGGGAAAATTTCACCCATAGGGAGGCCCACCATCAAAGAAATCACATCTAAGCGGTTCAAAGCACAAGCTGCCCTGCTAAAGGAGAAAACAAAGGAGCTACACACAAAAACATGGTTCCTACCAAAATAAAAAGAATTGCTACAACAGCAACACGGATTTCTACAGGAGCAACAAGGAATGTTATAGGAAGGGACAACCACATCAAAAGGGGAAGAAAAAGACCTCCAAGAACTATAGGAGCCTGATCCACAACCTGACCTTGAATCCTACTACAAATTTGTTGAGGGTGGGAGAAATATACCCACCAAATTTGTAATACCATGCTTCTTTGAGCTAGAAAGGGAAAGGGAAGGAACTCACATATGGGTACAAATTGCAAAATCCAAGAAGGTGGAGGATGTGGGCCTCATGAAGGAAACATTGCAACAAATGGGTAAGGAATTGGCCAACTTGGGGCTAAAAGAATTAGTCATGAAGGAGCAACTGCAATTAGAAAATAAGAGGCTTAGAGAGCAACTATAGGAAAAGGAGGCACAACTTGCCACCATGGCAAGTTTTTCCATGAAATCCATCCAATGTAGGAAGCCATAAAAATCATATTCCATTGGGATAAGGAAGGGAATTTCCTGAAAAGACATCTGAGGCATAAAAGAAGAACAATAGGGCAAGAAGTTAGATAAGTTGCTCAGAGGATGAGCAATAGTTTCAGTCGGGGGGTATGATGGGCCTCCAAATTAAACGTAAATTAAGGCCCATATAATATTTCCTAGGAACATAAAGGCTATATTAAATCTCTCCTTTTACACTTAATAATGGTTTTTTAGATTTAATATTTCCTTAGAAAGGTTTAGAGGTAATTGCATAATTTGTGCCTAATATTATTTATTTTTGCAGAATATTGAGAGAATATGGAGTAAATTATGAATGAGATAATATAGGGACTTCCTCCCTACTATAGTATAGACCAATATTGGATAATAAATTAACTAAATATCATGAAATTATTGACAAATTCTGGAGCTCCACTGATTGAGAAAATCTAGGAATGTGTTCCCTATCATTTAATGAAGATCCCTAACGTTGGGAGCCAGATCCACTTTTTGAGGGATTTTATAGGGGAAAGTTGTCTCCTTTCAAGGAGAATGATTCCTCATATATTTTTATAAGTAACAATTCAAATTTTCCTCTAGGTTCATGTATTTCTTAGTCTTCTTGTGGAGAAAACTTGTTATTTAGAAGCTCCACTTTCATTTCTAGCAAGGATGTAATCAGATTGATTCAAATAGTGAAGTTTGGTGCCAATTTTAGCCTCTAAAGATTCATTTCCTCCATATGACTCTTATTTTACTTTGTCTTGGACACCCCAGGAGCCTTAGAACCCTCTTGTACACTTTCTTTATTTCCTTTGAATGTCTTTTTCACTTGGATCTCTTATTTCTGCATTTACTATTCATGCTTCTTTTGTTGTAGGTCATATTGGTTTAATGATTGAAGTGAGTTATTTTCAAGGTTATTTACAAATTCACAAGCATTATTAATCCTTATAACAACTTTTAAAATTAATATTCATGATTTAGCTACTTGGATTGGTTTACGAGTTCACAAATCTAGAATTTCTGGAAGCCCCTTGTAGCAAAATAGTAGTAATTTTTTGCTATTTTTTAGAATTTGTTAATGAGATTCATTTGAGTTTATTCCACTTGTATGGGGACATAAAAAATTTAATTTAATAAATGTTTTACCCCATATCATTTTCACTTGATTACATTACGAATTTGGTAGATTAACTAGCTCAATAGTTCTTGAATTTCCATTTTTTAGAGTAGTAATTTTCTCCTATTTTTTAACACGTGTTAACAGGTGTATTTGGAGTGATTCTAGTTTGCATGGAGTCCTAATACATTGTACTTAATAAAAAAAACATTCCAGCCCATTTCCATTTGATTTACTTGGGAATTTTACAAGTTATCTCGCTCTTGTAGCAAAATAGGACTTCCTGTAGCACTTCCTATAGCACATGTAAACTTGACCGGGTTTGATTCAAAAGCTTGGTTTTTGTCTCTTAGACTTTCATAATGACCCCTAGGCCCTTAATATGTGATTCAATAACACTAAAAACCCTCTTAAGCCTTGCCTCTTCTCAATTGCAATTCACCTCTGTAGTTTGGATTGTTGGACAGATTCCTAACTTGAAGAGAATAATGATGTTTCTCAAGATTACTATATGAAGCACCTTGTGAACTCTATTGAAAAAATATATATTGAATGCAGTGATTGAAGAATGATTTCATTTGTTTCATACATCTTAATCTATGGTTTCCATTTCCAACATTGTTATTTCTATTACATAAACTAGGCTTCCTTTTGATGTACCATTTACACTGCACAAATAGGTTAATGTTTACATTTCTACAAATAGGATTAAAATTTACATTCACACAAAGTAGAATAACCTTTCCTTTCTCTAAAAGTAACTAGGATTTACTCTCTACAAAAGTAAATAGGATTTCCTTTCTGCAAAAAGTAATTAGGTTTCTTTTTTGCAAATAGAATAACATTTCCATTTTTGAAATAATTTTAAGTTTAAATTTCATGGAATTCATTTCATTGCATCAGATCAACGAAAGGACACATTACGTGATGCACATATATTGTTGACACCTCTTAAGTTCGTATGAACCATGGGGTGATAATTTAAGTTGGTAGCCTTTGGAGTTGCAGCTTTCTTGTTGCAATACTGAGGCTCATCACTTTTCATCATAGTTCCCTTCTAACAGGTACTTCTTTTTGAAGTACTTTTTAAATTTCTTGCAAGAGATGTCCTTTTATAGAATTCCTTTCACATTCTTGAGATCTTCCCACCATATGGATGTCTTTCCATGCATGTTAAATATTTCTACTTTGGGCTTAATCTTTTCCGAATAATCATGCACACGAACACATTCCTTCAATCATAACAGTCATGTTTTAGATTCCTCACCTTTCTTGATCTTGTTGGAAATAATACTGAGAGGGGGGTGAATCAGTATTATCAGATCAATAATTCTTCATTTCCCAAGCATATTTATATACGCTACTTTTGTGAACTAAAGTAGAGTGTACATGCTACTGTGATTAGTAAAACTAGCGTATATCCATAGAAATTGTGATTTAGTTAATTCATCATGTGTTTATCTGCAACTAGTGCATGAGTAACTTATTAAACACTGCAGTAAAAACAAAGTAAACCATCACATGTAAGCAACACACATGAACACCAAGATTTAAGGTGGAAACCCAATGTGGGTGAAAACCACCTGCTATTGTTGTCTCTGTCTTCTTTTATTAATAAGAAAATATGTTTACAATCTTGTACTGGTGTAGACTCATACCAATACACAGGTACCCACCTGTAGAAGTCTACAACCTTCTCTCATTTTCTAGCTTCTATTGGAAGGGAGCTACAACCCCCTAGTGTAGGCCTACAGAAGGCTAACTCCTTCTCTCTTCCTCCAGGGACCACATTTCATAAATTTTCAAACTGGATACTCCTGGTACACAACAATACACATGAAGGCCTCATTTCATCAAATTTTCATACTAGACCCATCAGAAACTTTGAAACTCAAACTGCATCAACCAACAATTAGTTAATCTGAACAATTAGATCACTGTCACCATAACACTAGGATGAACCCAGAAACCCGCATCACCATTCATAACCAACTGCAACCTCAAAAATCATGCATCAAAATGTATACGCTACTTTACTCAACCCAACCTGAGTGTATACGCTACTTCCTTTAATCAAACCTACATATACCTTCAAAACTATTGAAACATAAAAAACTGAATCAAGTCTGTACCAACCCACAACATACTGAACATCTACTATAAATTTACAGATCCTTACATAGACAATAGCATAGATCAACCTTCTCACTTATACAATCAATCAATCAGATATCAAACTCCTTATGAATTCAGTTTTAAATTTAGATCTAAGAAGACTTCATTGAAAGACAACAGTAAAACAACAATACTAATCAAATAGATCAGTCATCTTTGAACAACATACTTTTATTTTGCATACGCTACTTGGAAGAGTCGAACCAGAGTGTATACGCAACTTCACTAAAGCGAACCAACATACATATTTGCAAATATTATCTCATAACTTCACTACTATTCCAGACTTTAGACAAACCCAGATCATGACATTCAAAGAATAAAATAGGTGTACACGATCAGATCTAGCCCAACCAATATCAGATCATTCAATGATAAGTCATTTCAAGTCTCATGATCTTGATCCAACATTGAATTCAAGTTTCACAAAATATTTCAAATCAAATCACCAAGATAGCCCGGCAACATAAAACGTACTTCAGATAGAAGTATTCCTTAGAAACCCTTTTCACTTGCACACTTTCACCTTATGATCTTCTCCTCCTTATATAGTTTTAGACCTTTCTCAATACCTCCAACCAAAACCACTTAGGACCCATGGTATTCTTGGACGGGATCAAATAGTGGTTACTCCGCTCAATATTGTGGGCTAATACCATGGTATTGACCGCTGGTATTCTCTACTCTTGAAATTCCTTGATTTTCCAACCTGTACGCACTTTTCCTTTTGCGGGAGTGCGTGTATATGTATACGTGATTTTTGTTCTATGGACCTACGTGTATATGTTGTTTTGACTAAGTGGACTTGCGTATACATCTTAAACTTCTTTTCTCTATCCTTTACCTTCAACTTCTTCATTTTTATTAGTAGAGTTTAGTTCCATCTTCATGTTCTTCTATACCAATGCCCTGTTACATCAGAATGGATCTGTTACACTTTGGGTTTCATTTCGTCAAAATTGAACTGACCTGTAAATGAGTTTCCATCAAGGACAACACTTGTATCAAAATGCCAACAATCTCCCCCTTTGGACTTGATGGAAACCATGCTCGTGTTGATTACTGCAAGCTGTAGAATATGTTAAAGATAACAAGCAACACCAAAATACTCTCACCCTTTGACATCAAGGGCAAAGGGTGGACCAAGTTATTCTCCCCCTTTGATATACATTATGTTGTCCATGCTCCCCCTGAGTACATGCCGAGTCTGTAGGGATATGACTCAAAAGCATAACATGACTCTATAACTCAACTAAGTGAGTATGACCTCCCTATGACCAATGACTCATACATACATCAATCACCCAACCAAGTGGGGATACACCATATTTGACTCATCCACCCAACAAAGTGGGGATATACGCATTGTTTATACATGACAAAATTACAGAAATTATTACATCATCTATCCCATGCAAAGTGGGGACACAAATTACATCATATGTCCAATAGGAATCATTGAAATATAGACCATGACAGGAGAAGTCATATCGCACCCTAGATCTTTACATGACTTATGCAACAAGTGATATAAGTATCTGAAGCCATGGCTGAACTAAACAATCATGATGCCAACAATGTTGAATGTGAGTGAAGGCTAATGCTCTCCCTGAACCTGTGCTACCTGTGCATTGTCAACAAGTCATTCATCAAGGCATCTTTGTTACTCAGATAAAAATAAATGAACAAAGCATATCATCAGACAATAATCATCAATATCAGACAGAGCACCCACATTAGAGTCTGACCCACAGTTTTTCTATCAAAAAAACATATACGCTCCTTCAACCATAGAAACGTGCGTGTATATGCGAATATACTTCATGAAACCTGCGTATAATAACCTTCTTCTGAAAACTAGATTTAACAGCAAGATGATGTAGCAACTACTCCCAATTTTTGTCTGAGATATTCAAATGTTTCTCTAGGAAGCAATTTAGCGAATATATCAGCAACTTGTTCTTTATAGGGAACATACTTGAATTTAACCTTTTGTTCAAGCACTTGTTCTCATAGAAAATGGTACTTAATGGGTATGTGCTTGGTCTTGGAGTGCATGACAAGATTTTTCGAAATACTGATGGAACTTGTATTATCACATAGAATGGAGATGGGTGGAGTGCATGTGATTCGAATGTTTTGCAATGTTTGCATCATCCAAAGTAGTTGTGTGCAGCAAGATGCAGCAGACGCATATTCTGCTTCAACTGTAGATAAGGAAATTGAGCTTTGTTTCTTGCTGAACCATGACACTAACCAAGAACCCATATAGAATGCACCTCCACTAGTGGTCTTTCGATCATCAACATTTCTTGCCCAATCTGCATATGTATATGCATGAAGAGTAAGGTTTGTATCTTTAGTATACCATAGTCCAAAATATTGAGTTCCTTGAAGATATTTGAAAATTCTTTTGACTGCCTGGAGATGTGATTCCTTTGGATTTTCTTGAAACCTTCCAACAATTCCTACTACATGCATGATATCAGGTCTAGTACTTGTTAGATAAAGAAAACTTCCAATCATAGATCTGTAAGTTGGTTGGTTTTCTGTTGGTGATTCATCGTTAGAATTGAAGCTACATATTATTACCATTGGAGTACATACTGTTTCAGAATCTTCCATTCCGTACTTCTTCAAGATCTGCTGGAGATATTTGGCTTGTGAAAGAAAGATACCATCTTTTGTTTGCTATACTTCTAGACCAAGAAAATAAGTAAGTTCGCCAAGTAAGGACATTTCAAATTCTTGTTGCATTACTGAAGCAAAATTTTGACTCATGGATTCTTCATTGCTACCAAATATGATATCATCAACATAAACAACAATAATTAGCAGTTTACCATTTTCAACCTTTGTGTATAAATTGCTATCTGCAGAACCTTTTGTGAAACCTTTTTGTTGTAGATATTTGTCAAGGCAGTAATACCAAGCCCTTGGAGCCTGTTTCAGACCATAGAGAGCCTTTTAAGCTTGCATACGAGTTTTGCATCATTTTCAAGAATGAATCCTTCTGGATGTTTGATATAAACTTCTTCTTCTAAATCTCCAGTAAGGAAGGCTGATTTTACATCCATTTGATATACTTTGAATTTTCAAAAACTAGAAAGAGCAAGAAACATCCTTATGGCTTCAAGTCTAGAAACAGGTGCAAAAGTTACTTCAAAATCTATACCTTCCTGTTGAGCATACCCTTTACAAACAAGTCTGGCCTTGTTTCTAATAACTTCTCCATTTTCATTCATCTTGTTCTTAAATATCCATTTTGTTCCTATAACATTTTTATCATGAGGTCTAGGAACTAACTCCCAAGTATCATTCTTTTCAATTTGATCAATTTCTTCATCCATGGCCTTGAACCAACATTCATCTTTGCAGGCTTAATTTACATTTTGAGTTTCGGTGGAGGATAGTAATGCTAGATAGCTTGAGGTCCCTATAATATTTCTTCTTGTCTGTACACCAACCCCCTTTTCTCCTAGAATTTGAGATTCTAGATGATTCTTCTGAACATACTTGGATGGAGTCTTTTCCCTGTCAGTTGTATCTTCTTTTGGTGCTTCATTGGTTTCTTCTTCTATGTCATTTTGATTTGATGCAGGAAAGCATTCCCCAACTTCCTTAGTGTCATATTCCTCTATTTATTTCATTTGTTCCAGATTTCTGCATGCTTCATCAATTACAACATCCTTTACTTTTGGATGAATAACCAAGAAGAATTCCTTCATCCGCTTTGGGTTTGAACTTACCAAGTTTTTCATCAGCCCTTTTGATGAAACATTTTCTTCCAAACACTCTAATGTGTTTTACAATAGGAGGCTTACCATACCAAATTTCATATGGAGTTTGATTGCTATTTATCCGAACATTTTCTTTGTTGAGAATAGTCGTGGCAGCAAATGAAACTTCACACCAGAAGGTTTTAGGAGTTTTAGATTCATCAAGAATTGCTCGAGCCATTTGTTGAACTGTTCTGATCATTCTTTCCACCACGTCATTTTGTTGAGGATTTCTTGCAACAGAGAATTGCCTCTTTATTCCATGTTTTTCACAAAAGTCAAATAATTTGTCTGATATGAATTCTCCCCCTCGATCAGGTCTGAGACATTTTATTTTTCGATATGATTAATTTTCAACTAAATCTTTGAAGGCTTTAAACTTTTCAAATTCTTCATCTTTATGCTTTAGTAGACCTATCCAACACATCCTGGAAAAATCATCAATAAATAAAATAAAGTATTCTTCTCCACGAGGTGACTTTTTCCTTGTTAGTCCACATAAATCAGTATGGATGGGTTCAAGTAGCTTACTTGCTGATCCTTCTTTTTCATTGAAGTGAACTCTGGTTTTCTTACCAACTTGACATGGTTTGCATATGGAATTTTATGGGATGCTAATATCTGGAAGATCACAAACTGCCTTGAGCCTGCATGCTTTTCTTATTTGAGAAAAGCTTAGATGTCCCAATATTCTATGTCATAGCCAGTTTTCATCGGTTTTGCTTAGATAGCATTGTTGTGCTCCTTTGAGTATGTATAAGTTGTTTGTATTTCTTGTTCCTTTGATCACGGTCTTTCCTATATCAAGCTCACGAACCACACTTTCATTTGATCGAAACACAACTTAATTTACTTGATCACATATTGGACTGACACTCAACAGGTTATGCTTTAAACCATCTACATACATGACATTTCCAACTTTAACCTTTTCTTTCAAGAAGACTGAACCTTTACCTTTAATGATAGTTAGAGTTTCATTTCCAAATGAGACATTCTTTTCCTTTTCTAAAGCATTATATGAATGAAATTTCTCTTTATCACTTGTCATGTGTTTGGAGCATCCACTGTCGATGTACCACTGATTTTCTTGTCCTTCTGCATACAGAGCTATGCCACATATTTCTAATTGAGATTCCTTCTTTCTCCATATCTTGGGATTTAATAATATTGGATCCTTTTGAAAATTTTCTCCTGCATTTAGATTCTTCATGACCAAAGTTGTTACAAATTGAACATTCTACTTCATTTTCAAGAGGAGAAAAGTTATTATAGGAAATTTTCTTGATTCTTGTTACACTCCTCTGATTTCGTGCTTCTCTAGTCATGATGGTTTCGTAAGCAACACATTCAGTAGCCTTATGCCCAAAGTTATGACATGAAAAACATTGCCCATTAAAGAAGTTTCTGCGATCATAGAATCTTTTGGCATTGTTTACCTGTTGGTTGAAGCTTTTACTGATATTCATCATTGGAGTAAATTGGGTATGATTTACCTGATGAGTAATTTTAGGCCTTTGCTAACGATTGACATACTATTCACTGGTCTTTGTTGCATTAAGATAGCTTCTGGTGGAGGCTGACAACTTCTATGATTGAGATGATTCTTCAGTATATCCAAGACCTGTCTTTATCAGGGGAGAACATTGAACTTTGATGATTTCATTTAAAGCTTCAGATCCTTTAGCAAATCTAATATTAAGAGATTTTGTCTTCTCAAGTTCTTTTCTTAGACCCACAATTTCACATTCTAGATTTTCATTGAGTTTTTCTCTTTCGGTGAGTTTGTGTGTCAACGTATTGATGATCATATTCTTTTCTTCTAAACAGATTTGAGTTTAGTAATTTCTTCAAGAAAGTCTTCCTCTTCTAAGGCATCCAAAAAATCATCATTTTCATAAGCCATGAGTAGTCTATAATCTTGGTCAGTTTCATCTTCATCACTATTGGATAAGCCATCACTATCTTCATGCGTATAGTAACTCTTTCTATTCACAACATGTTTTCTATTTCCTTTTGCATATTCCTTTCCTTTTTCATATTTATCTTTATGAGGACATTTGGTAGCATAATGGTCGACTCTACCACAAGCAAAGCATTTGAAAGGTAGCTTACCTCTGAATCTTCCAGAACCTCGTTGAAGCTTCTTGACAAAATTTACCTCATCTTCTTCTTCTGAAATGTGTTCTGATTCATTGTGCTCTTCCTTTTCTTTTCCCTTTGCTGACACTTTAAAAGCGGCTTCTCTCATATCTGATGGACCTCCTTTTCTCATTTCAAAGGCAGTTAGGATTCCATGGAGTTGAGTCATAGTAATAGTTTGGAGACCTTGTTTTTCTTCTATTGTAGAGACTTTTGACTCAAATTTAGAAGACAAAGATCTCAAAATTTTCTCAACTAAAATAGCTTCCTCTATCTCTTCACCTAGATTCTTCATACAATTAACAATATTATCTATACGTAAAAGTAACTAGCAACATTCTCATCACTATGCATCTTAAGAGTTTTATACTGAATTCTGAGAGTTTGAAGCTTAGCACGTTTTACCTAAGAGTCTCCTTCGTAGCTCTGAATAATTTTGTCCCATATCTCTTTGGCTCTCTTGAGATACATGACTTTGACAAATTTTTATTTTGACAGACTTCCCAATAATGTATTGACATCTTTGGCATTGGTTTCATATAACTTCTTACCTGCAGAGACTGTAGGAATTGCTGCTGGAAATTGATATCCTCCTTCCACAATTTCCCAAACATTGGTTCCAAGTGATTGTAGATAGGCTCTGGTTATTATTTTCCAATATACTAAGTTTATCTCATTGAAGAATGGTGGTCTGATGGATCTGATGCCTTCATGATTATTCATCTTGAACAATCTTCCTTCAAGCGATCAAGCTTCTTCTGAAGTACCTGCTCTGATACCAATTGTTGGAAATAATACTAAGAGGGGGGTTGAACCAATATTATCAGATCTATAATTTTTCATTTCCCAAACATATTTATATATGCTACTTTTGTGAAGTGAACTAGCGTGTACACGCTACTATGATTAGTGAAACCAACGTATACCTGGAGAACTTGTGATTTAGTTAATTTATCATGTGTTGATCTATAGCTAGTGCATGAGTAACTTATTAAGAAGTGTAGTAAAAACAGAATAAACCATCACACATAAGAAAAACACATGAAAACCAAGATTTAAGGTGGAAACTCAATGTGGGTGAAAACCACCTACTGCTGTTACCTTTGTCTTCTTTTAATAATAAGAAAATCTGTTTACAATATTGTACTGGTGCAGACTCATACTAATACACAGGAACCTACCTGCAGAAGGCTACAACCTTCTCTCATTTTCTAGCTTCTACTAGAAGGGAGCTACAACCCCCTAGCTCTTGTACTAGCCAATGTGTTTACTAGTACGTAGGTTCCGGCCTGTAGAAGGCTACAACCTTCTCTCTTCCTCTAGGGACCATGTTTCATAAATTTTCAGACTGGATGCTCCTGGTACACAAAAATACGCATGAAGGCCTCATTTCATCAAATTTTCATACTGGACCCATCAGAAACTTTGAAAATCAAACTGCATCAAGCAAAAATCAGTTAATCTAAACAATTAGATCACTGTCACCAGAACACTATGTTGAACCCAGAAACCTACATCATCATTCATAACCAATTGCAACCTCAAAAATCATGCATTAGAATGCATACGCTACTTTACTAAACCCAACCTGCATGTATATGCTACTTCCTTTAATCAAACCTGCATATACCTTCAAAACTACTGAAACATAAAAATTCCGAATCAAGTCTATACCAACCTGAAATATACTGAACATCTTCTGTCAATTTACAAAGCCTTACATAGGAAGTAGAAGAGATCACCCTTCTCACTTATACCATCAATCAATCAGATATCAAACTCCTTATGCATTCAGTTTTATATTCAGATCTATGAAGACTTCATTGACAGACATCAGTAAAACAACAATACTAATCAAATAGATCAGTCATCTCTGAACAACATACTTTTTCTTTTGCATTCACTACTTGGAAGAGTTGAATTGGAGTGTATACGCAACTTCACCAAAGTGAACCAGTGTACAAATCTGCAAATATTGACTCATAACTTCACTGCTATTTCAGACTTTAGACAAACCCAGATCATGACATTCAAAGAATAAAACAAGTGTGCACAATTAGATCTGGCCCAACCAATATTAGATCATTCAATGATAATTCATTTAAGGTTCGTGATCTTGATCCAACATTGAATTCATGTTGCACAAAATATTTCAAATCAAATCACCAAGATAGCCCCATGCAACATAAAACATACTTCAGATAGAAGTATTCCTTAGAAACCCTTTTCACTTGCACACTTTGGCCTTATGATCTTCTCCTCCTTATATAGTTTTAGGCCTTTCTCAATACCTCCAACCAAAACCACTTAGGACCTGTGGTATTCTTGGATGGGATCAAATAGTCATTACTCCTTTCAAAATTGTGAGCTAATACCATGGTATTGACCCCTGGTATTATCTTCTCTTGAAATTCCTTGATTTTCCAACCTATCCGCACTTTTCCTCTTGCAGGAGTGCGTGTATACATATACGCACCTTTTGTTCTTTGGACCTGGACTAAGTGGACCTGCGTATACATCTTAAACGACTTTTCTCCATCCTTTACCTTCAACTTCTTCATTCCGATTAGTAGACTTTAGTTCCATCTTCCTGTTCTTCTGTACCGATGCCATGTTACATCTGAATGGATCTGTTACACTATGGTTTGCCTTTCATAAAACCTGAACTGACCTATGATTTAGTTTCCATCAAGTACAACACTTGTATCATAATTCCAATAGATCTCACCATTAAAGGTGGGTAGTTTTCCTTCGAATTATTCATGCAATGGAGTGTTATAGTGCTTCTTATTCTTTTTCTTATGTGACTTGATGCTACTCATCCCATCTGAGCTAGTTATCCCATCACTATAGGAATCAAAGGAGGAGTCTGCACTAGAAGTAGCCAGATTGCTTGTTTGGTGTCTTTTCTTAGATGTACTCTTCCTTGTATTATTGAAGGTAAATTCACGCTTCTATTTTTCTAAAGGACTATCCATTTGATTAGATGTGTCTTTTCCATGATTGCTGACATTTGGTCCCAGTTGTAAATGCTTTTGAAATTAAAAAAAAAATTGCAAGAACACTGCATTCAATTATGTATATCTTTCTTGTTCTTTGATCGGCCTTATGTTATCTTCTTTGAAACTCTGAAGGTATTCTTTCAAACTATTCCTTGTCTTAATAAGGTTAGGAGATGTTACCTCTTCTCCCCCCATTTTCTCAGAGCAGATCATTTCAGTGCTAAGTTGTGCCCTTTTTTTGGACATCCTTCTCTTTCTTTTCACTACTAGAAAATATTCTTATGTGATAAAATGACACATACTTTTTAGTATGGTAAAAATCATAACAATTAAACATTTATATTACCTTTACTTCATTTGTTCCATGCCTATACCATCTTGTATGTTTCTATTTCCACATCAAACTCACGTAAGTCTATAAGTAGCATCACTCTATTCATATATACAACAAAATAAATTTACGTAAGTACACATGCATGCATAAATATTAACTTAAGACATAAATTCTTTCCTATACTTGAACTCATCCAGCTTTAGTGTTGAACGTTAGATATAATACCACTTTGTCACATACCCAACCACCTAATCCTTCATTAGAGTTGTGTGGCATCACATTTTTCTCAAACCCAGTCCCTTAAAGCCTAATTAAGGATATGGGATATTGATTTTTTTCCCTTTTCTTTTGCGCTTCGATAACACAACAATTAGTTATGATTTTAGGAGCATTCAGGAGATCCAACTTCCTTAGGGCATATCTTTGAAATTATAGTAAACTGAGATCTTAAAATTCTACTACAGGTACCTTGAGATATCTTATCTCTCTCCTCCATGTCTCAGGGTTTGAAACCTGTAAGAAATAAAGCTATAATGAAAATACAATGCTAACTTGTTTGAAGCTTGATTTCAAGAGAATTTAGTATATGAGTCTTCCTCCTAGAATATCTCCAAAATTATAGTGAACCAGGATTTGAAAATTAAACCAGACAGTCAATGTGATTTCCCCTCATTATGGTCCAAGTTTCATCCTTGAAAGCTCCAAGAAGAAAGCTATAGTGAAAATTCCAAGATGACCTATTTGAAGAAGCATTCAGGAAACCAAATTTCCTCGGATCATATATATATCATATATCTATCTATCTATCTATCTATATATATATATATATATATATATATATATATATATATATATATATATATATATATATATATGTCAAGCTTTCTATGTTCCTCCAGGCTTTACCTATGGCTTGAGAAACCGTGACCCAAGGGCATCTAAGTCATCAAAAACACTTGTGGCTCTCACCTGTCCTGGGCCACACCAGCCCTAAGCTGACTGGATTTTAACATGTCTCCTCCACTAGCACGAGCGCAAAAAACTCAGTGAAGTTTGATCCTAGGTCGCCTTGCTAACGAGGCCCATCCTCAACCGGTTATGCTAGTGGGACTTGTCCTCGGATGATATATTTAAAAATATAGCAAACCATATTTGAAAGGTGAACAACATATGTTTAGTGAAACTTCCCTTCACTATGGTCCAAGTTTCAAACTCTAAAACCTTCTAGAAGGATATATATATATATATATTTATATATATATATATATATATATATATATATATATATATATATATATATATTACTATATATATATATATATATATTATATATATATATAATATATATATAAGTAAAATGCCAAGATGGCTTGTTTATCCCATAAATCACATTTCAACTTGCACATTTGAACTCAAATAATGATCCAAAAACTCTTCCTTAGATTCCTTTTTGCACCACATATCTTTTTAAATTGGAGAAAAAATTGTTACTTATAGCCTGTAGAAAAAAATTAAAGAAAAAGCAACATGCAATTAATAGAGAATACATGCATACACACAATCGACCCATGAATTTGAAAATTTATTAATATGATACCTATTGGGAAAAATGGATTTCCCAAAGCAATTCAGTTGCTTTAATTATAGGTTAAGAAAACAATTGACATGTTTAACATAATTCATATTCTCCATATGTTTATTTTCACAAAAATGTGTCATTAAGAAAAAATAAAACTTGCTGAGAATAAACAATTTCAACTATTATACTTTCACACATTTTTTTTTTTTGATAGATACATGTATATATATTCCATATGAGGAAACTACATATTTTTTCCATTACATCAACGTTATGATCATGTCACTTGTAGGAATTGAATTGGGTGGGTAAGTTCCCAATCATTCCTACCAACCACCCGAGATAACCCCAATTGGCATTACAATTTAATACATATATTCCTATGATAAACGATTTCGTTTACCAAGCACATAAGAACTTATTTGTTTAAGAAAAAATGAATTTGGAACCAAAAAAGGGTGAGCTACTCTCCACCCAACCATAGTCAAGAGTGAATTGTAGTATTTCTTACGACAAGCCTCCCCCAAGCCAAATACTTGATGCCTTGAAAGAAAACTAAACTCATGGAATTAACACACTATTTTTAAACAATATTTGACATAAACGTGAAGGTGACTCTCCTTCACACAAAGGAAAGACTCAATGTTCAGCCTATCCATCTTTAACGAGGCTCACAAACATTCACAAAAATACCATGTAGGTCTGTGCAACATAACAGAGTCCTTTGGTATTTTCAATCCCTTGGCTCTCCCCTTTTTAGTGTTGTATGTTCCACAAACAAATAGGACCATTCCAAGTCCTCAAAGAAATAGAGTACAAATAAAAAGTGTTGCAACACATTCATTTCCTATCGCATAAGCTTTCACTTATAGTTCTTAACTAATCACAAGATCTTAACCTCTCTAGGTTCTACCCCCAACTCTCTTGCCAATTTGAATGTCCAAGTGAGAGGGAAAAGAATGTATGAGAGAGAAAAAGGAATAGGATGAAAAGATAAAGGAAGAGTAACCTCTTGATTGATCCTACATCTTATTTTTATAATCACAACTTGAACCTTAATCTTCCCAACCTCTTGCTAGAATCTTGTTGGGAAGATTAACCATCTCATCAAAAGGGAAAATTAAATCAAGGAAATTTTTCCTCTCAAGGCATCATAATCTATTGGCTACCCCCCTTCCTTTAGCTCTATTATTATTATTATTATTATTATTTAATAAAAATAACATTACATCACATCATAGAGTTTTATGTTGAAAAATGCATCCATAAACTCTCAATGTAGTTTTCCCTTGTTCAAATTGAGAAAAATTGAATTTCCACATCAACAGACGACTTGGATGCAGTTAAATTGTGTGACATGGCTTGTGTCACCTAGTTTACTCAATAAATTTGAGTTAGAGGGCTTGGATTCTAGCTAAGTATGTGTGATTTTTGTAGTAATCAAGGTTAGTTATCTCAAGTTGTTTTCAGTTAAACTAGTTCTAATTATTGGAGGAACTAGTCGAAGGTCAGTTGTGCAGAGATAATTCAATATAACTTAGTGATCATCTAGTTAATTGATCAATCAACCCAAAATAGGTAGTGCATGCAGAGAATTTGAGTTCCCTAGCTATGGTAGATATTCCAAGGTAATTTAGCGTCAGTTATAGACTAGTCTTGAGTGTACAAGTGTTACATGGAACCATATGAGAAACCTTGGGAATTGTGACCTCAATTGGAGGAAAAAATCTTAAATAATAGGACTGACCTAATTCCTCAGGAATTGCACAAGGAAATAGGTGGTCAAGAAGAGGCAAAAATTGACTAAGTCTAGGTCATAGCTTCTTAGTGAGCAGAGAGAGAGGTTATTCACTTGCAGGTTTAACTCAGATTGATATAGAAAATGTAATACATCTCTATTCATAAGATTAATGTAAGTAGGTGTAGTGTTTTTTAGCAGATTTCTTTCCCCTGGAAAAATACTGTGTGAATGTGTGTTATTTCTCATTGCATGTTTGTTATTGATGTTCTAAATTGTGAATTGAATTGCATAGAGAAATAGAGTAGGTTTATGTCTTGTGATTTTGATTAAAATTTCATGATAAGTTGCAAACCTACAACACAATTTCTACGTGGTACCATAGAAACATTCACATTAGAACAAGAATTTCAAAGTTATTTTTATGGAGGTTCGAATTTCTAGTTTAGTGTAGCTGGATATCTTCAGAGTTGGGAAGATGACCTTCAACAGGATGAGACAAGAGTATGCCTTGGAAGGAAGCTCTAATTTCATTGCATGGAAGGATCACATGGAGGCAGTGTTGAATGACAATGGATTGCTAGAATATGTCAAGATAAATATTGTAAAACCACAGGCATCTGATGCACAAAACCTAACCAAATGGAAGAAAGATGTAGCCAAGGAAAGAAGAATAATATTGGAGGGAATGTGAGACCAAATTGTCTCAAACATCCATTAGAAAGAAACTCCTTACGCAATGTGGCAGAGATTGATAAATCTATTGCACAATAGCAGAGACCATAGGAAATTAGCCCTCAAAGACAACCTTAAAAATATAAATATGTAGAGAATGGCATTATTTCGTAGTATCTGAGCATATTTACACTAATTCATGACAAAATTGGTGGGGTTAGTGTTAATGTCGCAGAATATGACTTGGTAAGCCTATCCCTTCTAGGCCTTCCCAAGATGTGGACTAACTATGAAGATTCAGTGAATGGGAGGGAGAAACTACTAAATTGGGAACACTTATGGTCTGATTTGGTATATGAGGAAATGAGGTAGAATACCAGAGATGGGACTTCATCTAAGGGTGAGGATGAAGAAAACTTTGCATTGGTTGGAAAGGGAAACAAGGGAAAATGGAAGAAATTTCAAACCAAACCAGAATCCAGCCAAGGGGGCAAGAAGAAAGATTTGTCATGAATTAAATGCTTCAATTTTCATGAATTTGGACATTATGCCACGAAGTGTCCACACAAAAGTTCAAGCAAGAAGTCCTTAAGAGGAGCATCAGGTGAAGCTTTGGATTCACAGTTCAAGCTTGAATTCATCCGTATCGCATGCATGGCTAGCACAGTGATGGAGAGTGTGTGGTACTTGGACTCAGGTGCATCATTCCACATGACAGGGGGTACATAGTTTTTTAGTGACCTGGAGGAGAAAGATCTCCAGATGCACATTGAATTGGGGGATGATAGAAGGTACAATGATGCTGAGATTGGTATAGTAACCTTTCAAAGGCAGTCAAGATCCCCTCGCTATCTCAAAGATGTCATGTTTGTGTCAGGCCTAAAGAAAAATTTCATCTCTGTTACTATTTTGGAAGACCATGGTTATGATGTGATCTTCATCAAAGGGAAAACATTCCTAAGACACATAACCATGGGATGGGTGAACAACATTAGGGTTCATTTGAAGAACCTGTATAATTTAGATGTGGAATATTGTGCTACATTAAACAGTAAGGTGGAGAAAGTGTAGAGCTGCAATGTCAGTGAACTTTGGCACATAAGACTTAGCCATTTGCATCATGGTGCCTTGAAGATTATGCAGCAAATAAACACTGGCCTCCTTAAAGGAGCACTTGAGCATCAGGATGTTTGCAAAGGATGTACCTTGGGGAAGTATGCAAAATCCACATTCCATGATTGGGACAGAAAAGCACATACAGTCTCGGAAAGGATCCACTCTAATGTCTATGGACCTTTCTCGACAATGTCCACTACCAGACACAAATAATTTTTCATTTTTATTGATGACTTATAAACGAAGTTTTGGATCTTCTTCCTGCACAAGGAAGATGAGAAATTCTCCAAGTTTGTAGAATTCAAGTCACTAGTTGAGAAAGAAACCAACAAGAAGGGAAGGCTCTCAGGAGCGATAATAGAGGTGAGTATGTTTTGAACAATTCAAAAATTTATGTGTAAAATAAGGCATTCAAAGAGAGATGACAACTCCCCACAACCCATTGCAAATTGGGGTAGGTGAGAGAAAGAACCATAGAATTATGGGAGATGCTAGGGCTATGTTCCATGACCAAAGCCTACCATTGCATTTGTGGACAGAGGCATGCAACACAACAATCTACTTCCAAAACCAAAGCCCTCATCGAATTCTTGGTATGATGACACTGGAAGAGGACTTCTAAGGGAGAAAGGCAGATGTGTCTCGCTTCAAGAATTTTGGAGCCTCTATTTATTGCCATGTCTCCAAAGATTATAGGAAGAAGCTTAATCTAACAACAAAGTTGGGGGTATTTTTGGGTTACACAAAAACTCTTCACAACTACGGTTTGTACTTACCTTCCCTTAGAATGGCACTCAAGTGAAGGGAGGTAAAGTTTGATGAGGAGAATGTGATGTGCCGCTCTCTTGAGAGGGAGCTTCAGATCCCACCATAAGAGGAGATTTGATCCCCAAAGGAGGAGCCTCAGGAAGTTATGGAGCAACCACAAACAAGGAAAATTTTAAGGATGGAAAATTTTCTTGAAGTTTAAAGACATTGGCAAATCTCACTAATCCCTAATATGAAAACTATAAAATGTTTATTGATATATATGTAAAATTATTCAAATTTATAATGATTTTATAAGAAGTCTCTATATGATGTTGGCAATTTTTAAGGTAAAATAATTTTATATTCTAAAATTTGGGTGAATCATCTTTTATAAAAATTGGAAATTGGCGAATCTTTCTTGTGGAAAATCATGGAAAATTAGCCCACTAGGTGAATATTAGCCCCTAAAATTTTCCATGGGGCCCACAAATTGAGGAGTAGAGAGTGGAGACATCCAGTCAAGCAGAACCATCCATATAAGGAATAGAAACAACTAGGAAAATTGGTAGACTTGTGCAGGATGTGAGGGAGAATGTGGGAGCTCCTTCAAATTTGCACACGCAGAGAAGGTAACATGAGAGATACACTGGCTGCATGTCTCAAGTTGATGGAGGTGACTATGAGGATACCTTTTCTCCTGTAGCAAGGTACTCATCCATTAGATGAATTCTTGCTTTGGCTACGTAGATGGGGTTGAAGATCCACTATATGGATGTAAAAATAGAATTTCTCAATGGTGTTATTGAGGAGGACGTGTACATCGAGCAACCAAAAGGTTTTGAGACATTTGGTTGAGAGTATCATGTGTTCAGGCTCAAGCGAGCATTGTACGGTCTCACACAAGCACCTCATGCTTGATACACTGGGATTGATAGTTATCTAATTGGTTTGGGCTTCACCAAAGGTCAAGTGGATGAACTATATCATATCTTAGTAGAAGGTAAATTTCTTATTATTATCTTATATGTTGACGATTTGATTTTGAATGGTGATGAGTAGCTACTCAGATCTTGGAAGGAGGACCTTGTAAGGGGATTTGAAATGAAGGACATGGATATCATGCACTACTTCCTTAGGTTGGAAGTATGGCAAGGTGATGGGGAACTATTTGTGTCTAAAGGAAAGTATGAATTTCACAAGGAAATAGGGCCTCAAGCATAGACAGAAATTGACTAAATCCGGGTTAGAGCTTCTCCGTGAGGAGAGAGATAGTCTATTCAGTTGCAGGTTGAGCTCATATTGAGCTAGCAATTATAATACATCTCTATTTATTAGATTAATGCAAGCAGACATAGGGTTTTTAACATATTTCTTTCCCCCAGAAAAATAATTTGTGAATGTGTGTTATTTCTCATTACATATTTATGATTGATGTTCTAAAATGTGAATTGAATTCCGCAGAGAAGAAGAGTAGGTTTGTGTCTTGTGATTTTGATTAAAATTTCATGAGCAGTTGCAAACCTACACCATAATTTCTACATTTTAACTCATAATGTTGATTGTCGTACCCCAACATCTGAAGTTCTCAATTACATAAAAAAATTGGGAAAATTAGAAGAGGCGTCACATGATCAAATCTTTTTTTTAATAAACAAGAATATTGAGAGTATATCAAGACAAATAGAGACAAATACCAAACATGAACCATGAATTGGGAGTGCTTAAGAACCAATATCCAAAACCACTAGAAGAAAGCACCTTCCTTACCTTTTACTGAAAATTTAGACAAATTGAGATTCCAAAGAGATACCCAATAGATATGTGAGGATGTTATCCAGATTAGCAAATCTAACCTCACGTCTTCATCTCCGCAATCATATTCTCCACAACAATCCATAATGTCACAATGATAGAGAAATTCTCCAACATGAGGTTCAAAAGATTGAACAAACACAACTTCTAGTAATATGAGAGGATGAAATAGTCGTCTTTTTTGAATCTAGGCTCTTCACATAAGATTCATCAGTGAATGTCGATTGAAAAGTGGCTATTTATGACTTTAATGATTTTCCACCCTATAATTATTATCCAGCACATAGAAGATTTAGAATATTAAGGAATTGGTTGTATACCTGACCCATCTTTTGTTCAAATAGTTTTAGTCTTATAAACAACTACTTTGTTAGCTAGTGTATCAACCTATTATTAAATTCTCAAAAATATTGATAAAATGAGCTATAGATAAAAGGGAAAGAATCCAAAAAAAGATAGCAATAAAGTTTCAAAGCGAAAGAGATAATATGGAGAGAATAAAATCAACCAGAAGCAGAAGAATTAAGAAAATATTAGAGAAAAGGCTAATTCCTCAATGGCATTTTGTGTATAAGATGTTCCAAAGTCTTTAGTACAATTTAAATTCACAAAATTTAATCATAACCATATTAGGTTATTAAAATTTTTATTTTTAAACTTTTAAAGCATTTGAAAAATATCTTAATAGATAAAATTTAAACATTTTGTTTATTATATTTCAAAAAGATTCAAATTTCAAAAATGGTTTTAGTGTTTTAACAATTTCATACTCTATTTTCTAGACAAGTCAATTATATTGAATAATTTAATGTTGTAGTTTTTAGTTATGATATGCTTTGCTTAAAATGAGGGCATAGATTTAGAGATTTGTTCAAATCTATTACAAATCCCTTGAATTTTGACATGATAACTAAGTTTTAGATAATTAGAAAGAAAATAAATAAAGCAAAAGCAAAGACCTTAATCCTTCCAAGTTTATTTGATTATTCTAGTTTATTTATTTAATTAATATGGTGTTGTTTTTCCCCTAATGGGGGTGTTAGTATTGATGAAACAGAGGCATTAGGGGCAGCTCCCACCATTTCCCAGTTGTAAGACACATTTAAAGTGTGAATGAGCATGGTTGACCCTCACATGCAGTGGCATGTAGATTAATAGTTGGCATTTTATATTTATCAAGGATAGTATAAAGTTTTTGGAGCTTGTTGGAGGAAGGTGGAGAGGAGGAAAGGGATGGAACTTGACATCCCCTTGTTGGATTTGAATATTTGCTGAGTTGATGCTGAATTGGGTGCATGGAATGGGAGCATATTTGAGGTAGAAGAGTGGCAAGAGTATTGGGTGCTACGACGGAGCTCTCCAGGTGTCAAGGACTACACATGGTTGTGGGACTTCAAGCTCAAAGTTGGGCTGGTGAGGTTGCTAATTGATTTCTTGTGTGTGAATTATCAGTCATTTTCCTAGTGGAATTTGTTTTATTGGTCCTTCCATATCTTGTGGCTTAGGTCTGCTATGTTAGGGTCAGTGTGTCTGTATGGTATTATACGGGTATTAGTTATTAGAGTTCGAAGGTCATTCCTTGTTTTCTGGTGTAATTATCTCTTGGGTCTTTGTAATTGGGGAGATTTGAAAGAAAAGTGTTATTTGTAATAAAAATACACGGGCACTTAAGCAAGAATAACATTAACTCTTTATCGCATTTCTTCGTATCTAGGCACTACATTTCCTTTTTTGTTCATTCTATCCAGGTTCTGGTGTTATGTTTGTGTATATTTTGGTGTCTCATGGTCTTAGGATGTCGTACATTTGTTAAGGGTAGTGAGTCTGATGTCTTTTCTTCGGAAAAATCAATAAAGCCTAAATTATTTATGTGGGGGTATGGGAATGATGTTATTGGTTTAAGGTTGGGTTTGGAAAATGGTTCATATAGTCCCTTCTCTTACTTCTTTGTAGGTCACATGAGATTTAGTGGATAATATAGGTGTACCCCCTTCTTTGCAACTATGCCTCCTAGACAAAGAATGTGTTGTTGACGAGGGAGAGGTGGCAAGGCCCCTCAGGTGTAGACAAGCGCAAGTCTTTTTCCCCATGATTTGACAATATCCTACTTTATTTCCATTCCATTAGAGATGAGAAAGGAAATCAAATAGCTATAGACTCAAGCAAGGATTGGGCAACAATCTTATTCTGACATTGAGCTCATTAAGGATCTTTGGAAATGGGTTCCTGACCCTTGTCACACCAGGGATAGGAAGAAGTAATGCTTGAATTCAGTTTCCCTACACTGGAAAATGAAAACATTGTTGGGTATGGTGCTTAAGGATACACAAGTAGAGAGATACAATGACTTCTCCTCCCTGGAAGACATAACATGCATGCTAAAAAACCATAGGCTTTGCTTGGAAAATATATATTCCTCCCTAGCACAAGGGGAGGCCCACAATGCATGCAAGTCTAAAAGTGGCGATCTTATGGACCTTCTAGATTCTAGCGTGAGAGTGTTAAACATAATATCCTCCTTCGAGAATGATTAGAGCCTCAAAGGGTCGATAATTTTGGTCAGTGCTTCTGTGGATGTTCTCAAGCTTGGTTAATGGGTTACATGTTCGTTCGATGTGGTTTTTAACTCTCGACGGGTTATGTGATATTTGGGTTTTTATGGTCTCAGTTGCCTATGTCTTCACTATGTTATATGGTCACTTTTTCTTGTCAGACCTTCATGCCTACTGTTTCTATGCACACATGGGGTATCTGAGGGTTTTGGTTATAAGTTTTGTGGCCTCTTTTGCTCGCTAGGCTTGCGTGCCTATTACTGTTGTGCGACCATGGGGTATTTGAGGGTTTCAGTTCTAAGTTTTGTATGAATTCCGAGGCCTATTTTTTATGGGAGGCCTAATCCTGGTCTTGGGTTGGGATGCATAATGAGGAATTTCAATTCCTCAAGGTGAAAATTGAAAATCAATGTATTGTGGACATCTGATTTTTGAGTAATATAAAGCTGCAATTTACAAAAAAAAAATATTGTATTTCTTTTTAGGTTTATTTAATTAATCAATATGAACTTTTTGGTCCAGTTATTGGTACTAGTTTTGGAGGGTGTAAATAAATGGGTTATTTATTAGTTGAGTGCTTACATTTTTTTTGTTTTTTAGTGGGGTAAAATCATTTTTTTATTAATAAGAATATTTTTATAGTATTAATAAGAAAAAGCTACATATAGCTTGGATTTCCAAAAGAGGACTAAAATCTAGGAGATAATCGAGACTAAAACTTTTCCTATCAAGAATTAACAATTAGAAAACAACTATGATAATAATAACAACATAGAAAACTCCTTGAGGATTCATTATTTCAAGGGGGGAAGTGGCTCTAATATTTGCATGAATTTCTCTGAGTTAACTAATTGTTCACCCATCTTCTTGGATATGTGCCTTATTGCTCTTACAACCTCATTTTTGACTTCTTTTCTTGAGACCACAAACACCAAGATTGGACTATGAAGAACTTGAGTTGAGTTTCTTGCTTCAAATATAAGCCTTATACATAATCCTAGCCTCATAAGTTGGCATGTCCTTCACATCTTTCCCATGCCATTCTTCTACAAGGATATTTATTCATGGGTCATCTAGATCCATATATTTTGGTATGGCTTCTACTTCAACTTCTTTTGAAGGGGAGTCAATCATCTGCTATTGTAATCAATTTTGTTGATGCTCTTCAAGAGACTTTTTCTCAACCTTTGTAGGGTTATGCGATTTATCTTTTTTCGAATACGTGCCTGATTGAATGTTGAATTGATCTAGAGACTCTTTTGGAGAGGAGTTAGACTCAAACCTATTTTCATATCTAGTGTTCTAGTCAAGATTTGAGGTACCTTGGGACTCAAATTTCTACTTCTTTGGGGTTTTCTCTAGAATCAACTGGTTCTTTCTGAGAAGGGTTTTATTCAAACGATCCTTTGGTATTCAGCAGATAATCCCTAATGAGATGCCCATATTGATGGAAACACCAACATCTAAAGGGAACTTGCTCATAATCTAAAGATTGCTTCCAAACACTATCCTGATAGAAAATATCTACGGAGGCTAGAAGATATTCATGTGAACATATATTTTTTCATATTACATGTACCTCCCTCTCTTCGTAGCCTTTGATACTTTGACAAAGTTACCGATGGAATTGTTGATGCCTTCAAGGGTTTCCTCCTCCAAATATTCCTTGGGGAGAGAAAAGATATGAACCCACATAGGAGATGCAAGGAAACCCTCCTCTAGATTATATTAATCCTTCCAGAATTGCATGAAAAACCTTGCATTGTTGAAAAAATATTGTCCCCCTTCCAAAACCCTTGATCATCTTCTAAGCTTGACTGCAAAAATACCCTTGGCCCTTAACTCCAATTCAATTTGACCTTGGGGTTCCATTTATTTCATATCCACCCAATAAAAGCCTTTTTAGAAGGCCTTAATCCAATAAATTTGCAGACCAAAGTGTGATCCTAGATATATTAGATATATTCTATGATAATTTTTTTTGTTGTTGAAAAGAACCATAATTTTCATTCATTTGGTAATGGTTCAAAATTACATTTTGTAGACATACTTTTCCATGTGTATGCATGAAGTTTCAAAGGTGCTTCTGTGAGCCTTCTCATATCTTGCAAGAAAGAGCTCAAAGTTTCAAAAGAGAACCCCTATAACTATCGTCAGAAACAATGGTTCTTAATTTAGTTATTCGTTTAACAATGTAAACTATCAAACGAGAAATGTATCGAGTACCCGTTTTTTTGAGGTAGCAAAAAATCCTCTGATTTTGAAAAGTGTTGATTCAGAATACACCTTTTTTTTGGAGCACATTTTTGACACTTTAAATTTTCTTATGTATCAAGTATGAACATTTTTTTTTGTTAATGATTTTCATGCTGATTTAGAAAAGTGTTGATGCAACATCAACCCTTTTTTCTAGAGGGCTTATGTTTGATACTTTAAATTGTCTAATGTATTAAGTGTGGATAAATTTTTTTAAATGTTGGTGATTTTCATGCGGATTTTTTAAGGCATATTTTTTATACTTTAAATTTTCTTATCTCTTAAGTATGCACATTTTTTTTTTTTAAATCTTGATTATTTAACCATTTTTCAAGTTGTCTTATTCCTCTTCTTGCTTTTCATCATAAGATGTTTGTTTTTTAAGGGTTTTCCAAACATGTGTTTTTTGTTTTTATTTTGCAATGTTTTTTTACAATGTTTTTTATTTTTACAAAAAAAATAATAATAATAATAATAATAACATTAATATTTTGAGGTTAGGATTTTTTATATATTTATATATCATTAATTAATACTTTAATACACATAAAATAATTGTCATTAAAAAATAACAATTTTAAACAGTGGACAAAAAATATATATTTTGCATATAAATATAATAATAAAAATGCGTATTTTAGGACCTTTTCACTAAAAATGACATGTTAAATAAAAAAAAAAATGAAAAAATGAATAAAAAGAGTTGGAAAATTAAAAAATGATGACATCTGAATTTTTTTTTTTAAATACAATGATTTAGATAAAATTTTAAGTAAAAATAACAAAAAAAGGTTAAAAAATAGGAAACCATAGGAAAATAAAAAATTACAATATATATATATATATATATAATATATATTATATTATATATATATTATATATATATATATATATATATATTATATAACATTTTAAAAAACATAAAAATCATTAATAAACATAAAAACAAATTTCAAAATTAAATAAATTAAAAAGCATTAAACAATTTTCTTTGAAAAATAAAATAAATCGAAAAACAAAACTTTAAAATAAAAATAACATATAGAACACATAACAATCAATAAAAAATAATTAAAACAAAATTAAATTAAATAAAAAAGAAAATGCATCTAAAAGAAAATATTAAAAAAAAAAGGTAGCCCTTCCCTGGGCCCATGGTTCCGTGGGCCTGGGTAGGGGGGCGCTGCACCTAGCTCCGACCCTGCCTAGCCCAACCCCACCACACAATGGGCCCCAGGGGGGAGATCCGATTCTTAGAATCAATTCTCCTTTTCCAGGTTCCATGGGGCACTTTTATTTTATTTTATTTTAATGTTCTTTAATTTATTTATATTTATATTTATATTTATATTATCTTTTTTTATTTATTTTATTTATTTTTTATTTTATTTTTTATTTATTTTTTATTTTTATTTTTTATGTTTTTTTTTTGTCAAGTTGTCTATGATCCTCTAGGCTTGATTTGTGGTTTGAGGAGCTGTGACCCAGGGGAATCTAGGCCGTCAATGTCACCTAGGGATCACACTTGGCCTAGGCCACACTAGCCCTTAGTTGATTGGAGTTTTTATCATGTCTCCTCCCCTTAGCACAAGGCACAACCACCCCCGTGAGGTTTGATCCTGGGTCGCATTGTTGATGAGGCCCATCCTCAACTGATTGTGCTAGTGGGACTTGACTTTTATTATTTTATCTTTAATTATTTTTAATGCTTTTATTATTTTTTACGTTTTTAATTTATTTTAATGTGTTTAATTTTTTTTTTTTCAATTATCTTATGTTATTCTTTTTTTCTTTTTCTCTTTTTGTTAATCTTTTAATTTTTTTGGAAGTATTTTCTTTTTCTTTTTTTTTTATATATATTTTTTTATTAATTTTTTTGTTTTTTTTTTTCTTTTAGTTATGTTGTTTTTAAATTTTTATCTTTTATAAATTAATTTTGTTTTTGGTTTACATTTTTTTTATGTTTGATTTTTTTTTTTTGTCCTTTTTTATATATTTTTGGTTATATTTGTTTTTTTCTCATATTGTTTTTTTTTTTTTAATACTTGAAAAAAAAAATTGTGTTTTATTGTTTTAGTTATTAGTTTCTCTCTTTTTTTTTTTTTTTGGTAGTTAAGCACTTACGGGATTTGAACAGTACCTATCGAAGGAATGCCTTAACAGTGCACCCATTCACCATCAATCGAAAGCTCTGTGGGCTAGTTATTAGTTTTCTCAATGTTTCAATTTTTCTTTTATTTTTTTTGGGTCATGTCTTTTAATCTTTTTATTTTTAATATATATTTTTATTTACTTGTTATTATTTTTTTAAACTTTTGTGTTTTTTTTTCATTGTTTTAATTTTTGTATTTTTGTATTATTATTTATTTAACTAGTTTCCTCGACTAGCAACCCGATCACATTATATGTCAATTTGATAGTTGACTTTAAATTTTTCGTTATAATGGATTGAGTCTACCCCCAAAATGTGTCAATTTCATTGTTGATCTTTAAGTTTTCATTATAATGGGCCAAGTTCGCCTACACTGCGTGTCAATTTGATGGTTGATTTTTATTTTTTTTGTTACAATGTGTCAAATTGTCTTAGACTAAGATTTTAAAGTCGTTATACTTTAAACATTTAAAAAAGAAATTACTCTTGGTATAATGACTCATTGATTCAAGTGTTCATTTTAAAAGGTTTTTTAGTCATAACAAAAATTCCATAATGCCATGGTTTAAATATGTTGAAAACTTAAGGTTTTGTGTAGTCATGATCTTTTGTTTTAATTCCGCGGTTGAAAAAATGTCAAAATTTTAAGGTTTTTATGAGTCATGATGTTTTAACTTTAATGCTATGGTTGAAAACAGTTATAAGTATTTTATCTTTAACACCATGGCTGAAAATTGTTGGAATTTTAAGGCTTTTTAGAGATGTGATATTTTACCTTTAATATCATGCCTGGAAATCATTGGAATTTTAAGGTTTTTCGGAGTCATGACATTTTATCTTTAACACCATTGTTAAACAATGTTGAAAATTTACTTCTAAAAAACGTTATTTCAGTATCAACACTTTATGTTTTGATGGTGTTTTTGCACAAAAAATTGGGTTTTATTGTCATTTTTAAAAAATGTTGAGAATTTATGCAAAAAAAACTTTATTCCAACATCAACACTTTTTGTTTTCAGTTTGTTTTTCATGCTTTTTGGGCAATTTTGGCTAGAGTTCTCGTTTTGAGCTTACAACTCCCATTTGACAATTTACATAATTGTTTACAAAGCAAAATAATGAGAGTACACAAAAAACATAGAAGAAAAATAGATCCATAATAAGTTGATCATTGTCGTCCCCTACCATCTGCTGCAAGGGGGTCTTTGTATGGTATGGGGTAATATTCATAGTTTTTTCTCTCCATTTCTTCCGAAATCCACTAGGTTCCTCGACTAATATTCAATCCATCCTTTGAGGGTCTATCTGCAACCTAACTGCATTCCATGTAGATGTGGGAGCATGAGAAAAAAAGAAAATGAGTATATTGTTCTCACAGTGTCATCTAATATAGGTGTAAGGGTGATGTTCTGGCATGCTTGTGTGTTGTTTAACCAATCAAAACCAACATAGGATCCCCTAAGACTTGTATCTATGAGCATCCTTTTTCTAAAGCAAACAACAATAGATTTATGTATGATTTTAACTTACCTTGATTTTTTATTCCAAGCTTGAATCCATTTTTTACATGAAATGAATGATTCTATGTGAGGTTAAGAAGGAAGCTACCCCCACACTTCTAATCAGAGTTAATGGGTTCCTCATCAAATAAAGCCGATAACTTAGAATGATTAATTTTTTCCACCACTAAGACTCTGGATCACCTAACACCTTTTTCCTAAGGATAATGAATTAAGATTGTCATTGCTTATGTTGTTACATTCATTGGGACTATGGAAATATCTTGAAAGATGGCCTATTTCTTGGCTAACCACACCCCCCAATAGATGATCAAAGGTAGAGATTTAAAGGCTTGGGATGAAGGGTTTGATATCCAAGTCTTCTAAGATTCCTCCTAATCCAGGTGGATATTGGTGATCACCCACCTATTCCACTTGGACCCTAACATTGTTTCCTTTCATTTTCCTAATTTCTAGCACAGTTTCCTCTTTCGACAATTTTCTATTTTTGGCATTTTTTCAAGTCTTAAACTTCCAGAGCCATTTTGAGGCCCTAAAAAATGTTTCTTTTAGAAATGGGAAAACATGGGGCCAATAACCCTTTCATTTGCAGTCAAAAATTGTTTTTGTAAGATAAATCTTTCTAACAAGGTATTATGCATGCCAAACAAAGATCATATGCCAAAGTTACAACCCCAGGATGTTGATGTTCCAACTAACCCCAACGGGGCCTACAAGTTGTTAACGCTTCATCTCCTAGGGTTAGGTTTTTGGATGTTTATGGTTTTTGATGGTTTATTCATGATAAAATGGCATTAGAGCCTTATTATAACACAGTTTGGAAGACATGTAGCAATCAAATCTCTTCTTAGAGATAAGCTACTATCACCCAAGCTAGTCTATTGCCATTCTCCATGTAAACATTTTTTATTATTTGTTATTAATTAATTGAAGTTCAAATTTTATTGTAGCTCTATTTTTATGTTTGAATCTATATTTCATTTTGTTCCTGCATAAATATAGATCATGGGTATCAGAGTAGTCTCCTCTTTCTCTATTTTTCTATGCATGTCTCCAATGAGGTTTGGATAAGAGGAGTTAAGACATGAACTGACTGAACCCTTGCAATACTGGCCTCGCTAACCCTGTTGGCCTCCCATGGCAAAAGAAAAGAAAGAAGATGGAGCAGAATATCCTTTCAAAATGTTGTGCAAAGAGGCCCTCTAGTGACAACAAAATGAGATGATGGATAAATTTTCCTAGATCCTTTAGCGGGTATCAATGGGCAAAGCATCTTCATCCAATAGTCACTTCGGAGGTGCTTCCCCCTTTAAGGTACAAGTTAAATTTAACATTCCTATATTTGAAGGTTGTATAGATGCAGATGCCACAAATAAATTGTTAAATCTTTTGGTAGGATATTTTTTCAGTCCATAATTTTTCTAGAATGACCACCATCATAAATGGTCTACATATTTGCAAAAATTTCATCTGAACATTAAGTACAAGAATGGAAGCACCAATAATGTTGCAAATTTCCTTAAATAACCACCGGTTGTGGTGCTGAATACTGTTCTCGACTCTTGTGGGCATGAGACTTCTGGATGGTTTCAAATTTACAAAAGTGATCCAAAATTCACTCCCACATACCAGGTGTTGATGGATGACAAGCCAATTCTAGAATTCCACTTCTAGGACTAATTGTTATGCCACTTAGGACACCATTGTGTTCCTTCAAGCGAGTGTGCCATGATTATTTGGGAGGCACACTATAGTTGGGTCACATGACACTTTGGTGTAGAGAAGACAATGGCAATACTACAAGAGTAATTTTATTGGCTGAATATCTGACAAGATGTTGGAAAGTATATCAGATCCTGCACTGCCTATGCCATTGCCAAGCCAACCATTAGTTAGCAATGCATGTATACTCGTCTGCCTACTCCTGGCTAGCCCTAGGAATTCATCTCTATGGACTATATGTTTAGTCTTCCTTCTACCAAACAAGGCAATGCTTATGTATTTTTCATCATTGATATATTTTATAAGATGGCCATATTGGTTGCCTACAAGAAGAGTGTCATAGCAGAAGCCACTGCCAAACTCTTCTTTGAATGAGTGTCGGTGCATTTCGGGATACCGAAGACCATTATATCATATCAGGATAGCAATTTCCTAAGCAAATTATGGTTGATCCTCTACTCAATGGTGGACACCAATCTCACTAAATCGACTATATTCCACCCCCCCAAATGATGGCCAGGCAAAGGTCATCAACAAGATGATTGTGCACATACTATGAATGTACAACTCTAAGCATATGTGAGCATGGGATGAGAGTCTTCCCAATGTGACACACAGTTATAACAGAGCTCTCCATAGTTCAATTGGCCACAACCCCTTTCAAGTGGTGCTGGGATTTCAACCATTGTGTCCCATTGAGGTTGCATTTCCTTTTGCAACTACACATGAATAATTTTCCCATGTTTAGTATGAAGTTGATGAAGCCACCATGTTTGTTGAACGCATTCAACCCATCTTCTAGCAGGTTCACAACATCTTGTATAAAGACAATGTAAGTACAAACAATATAATGATCTGCATCATGTGTCACATAAGTTTCAAGTGGGTGAAAAGGTATGGTCACATCTATAGAAGGAACGCCTTGTCGGATCCCATCAGAAGCTTTGACCACTCCAATATGGGCCTTACACCATCACCAAGGTTGTGGGTGACAATTATTTTGAGCTAAGTATTCCCCCATTCCTTAGCCTACACCCAGTATTCAATGTAAACCACCTTCAACCATACTTTCCACCATTCTTGGAAACATCAGACATTGCTAAGTAGCTTACGCCAACAAAGTTGAACCCAAATTGCATTGAACAGGCCATGACTGATCAAATCATGGACCCACAAATTCACAACAATCGCTAACAGAGGATCCAACTATATCAGGTTGTCAAGTCTAGCTAGCTCCTGCACCAAGTTAAGTGGCTCACCAAGGGCAAGTTTAGTAAAAGTTTCCCCATCTCATGGAAGCACTCAATGAAATGGATACCATTGCTTCCTAAGGGGGGAGAAATGATTCAGGTGGATATTGGTGGCCACCTTCCTATTCCACTTGGAACCCCAACACTGTTTCCATTCATTCCTATTTTCTAGCACAATTTCCTATTTCGACAATTTTCTAGTTTTGGTAGGTTTTTGGGTCTTTCCCTTCTGAAATCATTTTGAGGCCCTAAACATTGTTTTTTTAAGAAACAGGAAAATATAAGGCCAACATACCTCTTATTTATAGTCTAAAGTTGTTTTCCTCAGATAGATATTTCTAACAAGGTATCGTGCATACCAAATGAAGATCAGATGCCAAAGTTATGACCCCAAGAAGTTGACATTCCAACTAACCCTAGCAAGGTCCAAATGCTTTTGGCGCTTCAACCCATAGGGTTAGATTTTTGGATGTTTAGGGTTTCTCATTGGTTTTTAATGAGAAAAAGGCCTTAGAGCCTAATTGCAATACAGTTTAGAAGGCATGCACCATTACATCTCTTCTCAGAGATAAGCTACCATTGCCCGAGCTAGTTTATTTCCTTTTTGCATGTAAACAATTTTCAATATTTGTTATTAATTAATTGAATTTAAATTTTCACTAAATCTCTGTGTTTTTGTTTGAATTTGTATTTCATTTCGGTACTGCATAAATTTGGATCACCACCACATTCAATCCTTCCCACTATCCTATTTGTCCCTCTACCTTCCTGCATGCTGACCATACGTGTTGGCAAAAAGAACAAGCCAAGAATAGTTGTGAGGCTATTTGTTCACTTTCTTTACTAATTACACACCATCCAGGTTATATTATCTGATCTAACTAGATTTAACCTCGTATTTTAGATTTTTCACTTCTTTGTTTTCACTTCTTTGGGCAAGCAATGCCTTAGATTTCTAGCTTGCCATGATGTAACCAGTGGAGGATTTGCTGCGAAACCAGAAACCCCATTTCATCCAACTATTCTATGGAAAGGATGTCGAACATGAGGAGGTTGACCTGGAGTACCAATAGATCTAGATTCATTATGAAATCCCAAAATAATTTGGCTACAGAAGGGAGGGGGAGGGGTGGAAAAGCTCCCTCTTGCGAAGCCAAGCATATATGACTATGTAGAAGAAATCATACTATTTGTAGAGCAGAGCCAAAAGCTCAACTAGATATTTCAATTTATCATTA